>NGBS01001059.1:0-18564 GCA_002245135.1 Proteromonas lacertae
GATAGTGCAACTAGTGAGAAAATTGATGGAATTGTGAATGTCATTTGGAAGACCAAATTAGAGAGCTGGGATAAGAGCATACATAATATGTTATCTGTTTTGTATTCTACAATTTATGATGATGCTAATTCAATTGCTTATAATGTCAATAGTATAATGTCCTTTATAGGATATCGAAGTGAATATCAAGATAGTTCATGGAAAATGGAGAATCGTATAAAATGGAGTTCTATGGGTGAAAATAACATGATATTAAAATCTGTAGATGGTCAATTAGAAATTGTTCAAGCAAGACAAGTTTTACCAAACTGTTATTGCTTTGTAAGATATGCAGCTTTTCAAACATATTTGCAAATAGAAATACTAAATCCTGTTAGAATAATAACAAGCGAACTAATAATTAATTCAATCTTAACTCCAGATGTAGAAAAATTTTAAGCAAATATTTAAGTTTTACAAATAATGTACCAAGAATAGATATATTTTTTGAGTCATTAAGTGGACATCATCAAGTATGCTTTTTTGAAATTACTCGTGATATGTGTAGTTTTAGTATGAAAAATCCTACTACAGAACATAATGTGGATAACTTTGAAGGTAATTGTATTCTAATCCCACAAAAAATAATATTTCCATATGGTAATAATGTTATATTTCATAAAGATGATGCATTTGATTTTAATATATGAATTATAATTAATTCTTCTTGTTTCTCTTGTATTGTTGGTTTTGATTATCACTCTCAGTTCTTCTTTTCATCGGAGCAGGTGTTGTTGGTACTGGAATAATATCATAATCTGCAGGTTGTGTATACATATTCTCCAAATCTATATCATTTACATCCTGATTCTCAGCACACTGATCCTCATCATCCTCCTTCTCCTTCTCAAGTTTTTGCTCAAATTTCTTGATACTACTATGCACTTCAAATTTTGGGATAATAGTGTATTTTTCTTTATCCTTCTTATCTAATACAGTTATCTGTCTAATTCTCAAATCACACTGACACTCATAAAATAAATAACTTGGAGGATCTTTAATCTTGTTTAACCATGCCCAAAATCTGACAGTGTTATTATCGTTGTCTTCAGGAAATATCACTTGGAATCCACATTTCTTATAGTCTTTGACCATATTTGAGTCATCTGTATACTTGATGGCATAATCCACAAACATTTTTTTCAAAGGCTCCTTTACATCTTGATAATAATTTTTAATAGGTCTTCTGTTCTTAAATAAGAATCTTCCCTGGAGTAAAACTCATGACATAGTACTTTGAATCTTCAATCTTTTCTGTATTTGGTTCAGCTTCATTACACCATCCTTTTACAGTTAAATAAGTAACATCTCTATCATCTAATGTGATAAAATTAGATCCATTATTGATATTTGAAGCTCATGCCGCCAAAATGAATATTATATATCCGTTTCACAAAAAAGATTTATGTGGTTTGAATATATTTGATACATTTGGAGCGGTTATACAAATTACCGCGCATACTATGAACATGTGTAAATTGTATAGTTTGATTACACAAGCTTATTTGATAGATTCCATTTTCATCATTTCATTACACTCAAGTATGTCAGACAACCAAAAAGATACTTCAGAAAAATATAAGGACTTAGATTATTGTGATTACATGCCATTCGAAGATGCTCGAAATAGATTCTGGGAGCGTATGGAGCAATTAGACCCTAATGGGAGTGATGCTTTATCTAAAGAGTATAATCGATTTTTAAAGAATTGGAAACAAGAAAGAGAAGAAATAATGAGAAGTAATTATAATAATTATAATAATAGTAACCATTAGTTAATTAATTAATTACGGTCTATAGTATTCTCTTTTTGATATGACTCCCACAAATTTACAAAGACAATGATACACGTTCCATATTAACCGCTCATACTCATCTAACTCCCTATCAAAATGCACCAACTCATAGTGATTTCCTTCTTTTTCATTATTACGTATACGTTCCCATAGACATATTAACACATTATGAACTCCAACTTTTACTGCAGAGTATGGAACAGTATCTTTCAAACATAATTTTATAGCATCATCTACTCTATTACTCACCTCTATACAATCTTCTACACTGAGATTAAAAAATCTTGTTTGAATTCTATAATGAGTTAGAGATTCTTTAAAAATTTCTAAAATATGCTGAATTTGAGTTATATTGAATTTCACACGTGGTAAACTCTCTTCACCAATTGGTAATGCTAAACCAGCATGTCCCTCACAATCACATATTGCTCTCTCACTATGCTCCAAAACATCTAAATTAGCTTTATATGTATGCACATCCATTTTCTTTACATCTTTCTCATTGAATAGACATACTGGTTTTACAGCATCTTCAATCGGCAATGCTCTTTCTAATTCAGTGAAATCTAGAGGTTTAACAATACTTTTAGGTGAGTCAGTATGTTGTAATGGTGGTATAGCGTTCATGATAAGCAAAAAAAAAAATTAATTAAAAAAATAAAGTAATTACGTTTAATCACTTAACACTTAAATATCTTCTAAATCTTCTTCTTTATCAAGGTTTTTTGAATCGTCACATTGCATGTTTGGCTTGACCAAATGCTTATGTTTTTTTGATGGTACTAATTCATCTAATGATTCAGATATAGTACTTAATAATTTTCTTTTAGTGGTGTGGATTACACTATCTGGTGTTACAATATCTGCAATATCATAATCATCGTACCATGTGCCATTTTCCTCCTCATCATCATTGAACTCAGCATCATATTCTACATCATCATCAATGAAATCCTTTAAATTACCATTACTATCAACATCACTTGCATTTGGATCATCTTCAGGATCATAGTCATCTGATTCATCGTCAGTACATTCTGCTTCTCCATACAAGTACTTATACACATTATCAATCATATCCCTTTCTCTTTTTCTTTTTTGACTGAATCGCATTTTCTTATCTTCTAAATTTTCTTTCTTTTGGTCTTGATCATTTGATTTACCCATTATGCCTATAACGTGTATGGTATTATGGTTGTTTGAATCCATAGAACACAATATACAAAAAATAATAAAATGAAACGAATATATTTCAAATATTGATATTATGTTAATTATTAACCTATTAATGTCATATTTTGTCTAGCATATTGCACAGGAGTTAAATTCTGTACTGGGTATGATTGTTGTTGTTGTATTGGTGCTTGATTTCTCTCCATTAACACTTCATCTGTCAATTTATTTAATATAGCTTGTGCTTCCTTGAATGTCCATGGATTAATACTCTTTAACATCTGTTGTGCTTCTGGAGGTAATGTTTCGAGTGTTTTCAGTACTTGAGCTTGTTGATCATTTTGTACCGATTGTTGCGATTGTTGATTCGGTTGTGGCTGTGGTAGATATTGAGGGTGTTGACCATCTTGTTGATATGCAACACCACTATTAAATGTTATTTGAGGTATTGGACCAGCTGACATATTAAAAACGACTATAATGTCAATATTGATATTATTGACTATATTATCACTCAAAAATATAATTATTTCAAATTATGGTTAAAAGAAGCTCAAAAGCGAAATATCGTAAGTATATCATAGGTAAAGGCAAGTTCTGGGATGGAGTAAAGAATTTCTTTAAGAAAACAAAAATTTTATCAACAGCAGCTAGTTTAATCCCAGGTGTAGGTCCAGCCTTAGGTAATGTTGTATCAAATGTAGGATATGGTAGAAAACGTAGAAGAAGAGGTGGGCAAGCAGAATGGAATTATGATGGTGGTATAAGTGGTGCTGGTTCAATGTGGAATAAAATTAAAAAATTAGGTCTCAATAGAGTACCAAAGGAAGTAAAAAGTGTAATTAGTGGTGGTCCAGGCAGTATGCCCTATTTAAAAAATGGTGGAATGGCTAATCCATTTGCTGTAAAGAATTGGACAAAAGGTGGTCCAAGTACTATACCGAAATTTTTGTTAGCAAAGAAAAAGACTGGTTCTGGTAAAAGACGTAAAAGTAGTAATAGTCTCGATAATCGATATATTGACAATAAGATTAGAGTTTTCTAGTCTAATTTTATTTTTTCTATTTTAATCGTATTTCTTTATTTTCATTCGAAATAACATAATGCCAAAAGGTGGTAGAAGACGTAGATGCGTTTATGGAAGAAGAGGTGGTTCATTTTGGGGTAAGTTAAAAAATTGGGGTTCCAAAGCATTTAACTGGGCAAAGGATCATAAAATAGCATCCAAAATAGCTAGGGAATTTGGAAAGAACGATATCGCAGATGGATTATCAACAATGGGATTTGGTCGTAGAAGACGTAGGTCAGGAAGAGGTAGATTACCATTCAATGGAGGTGGGAGTAATCAACAAGCATTATTGAATGCATATTTAAAATCAAAGGTGGCTCGAATGTAAGCTTGACTTTTTAATAATGCTAATAATACTTATATTATTATTTTCATTGTTTTTTTGTTAATTTATTTTTCATAACATAGAAATAAAAAAATGAGTGATACTGAATCAACTGAATATGTGAGTGATGATAGTTCTACTGATGAGTCTGATAGTGAAGTAGAGTCAATAAATGAAAATGATTCCAAGATGTCCAAACCAAAAATCGCAGAAGCTGAACCAAGTGATGCTATGATCAATGAATTACTATCACAATTCTCTCCAAAGGATATATACAACATATTACAGAATGATGGATCATCATCTCATAAAAATTCAAAAAAAGGTAAAAAACACTCCCATAAATCCAGATCAAGATCAAGATCACATGAGAGATCCAAAAGAAGATCTAGTAAGAAACAAAAATCAAATGCTTTAGACGAGCCTAAGTCCAAACGTGGTGGTGGTAGAAAAAATAGTAAAAAGGATAGGGACTCATCATTACCTCCTCCTAGTCGTATGACAAAAGCTGAATTACAAATAGCTTTGAAAGAAACTAGAGATCAATTAGGCAAATATATGAAGAAATTAGAAAAGAGTTCAAATCCAAAGAAAGAGAAAATAGAGAAAGTAAAAGAACCAGAACCAGAAGAAGATAAACCATTAGGTAATGATATTGCAGGTAGAGAAATACAAGGCGAGCCTATCGAGCCTGTTTATGTTCAATAATATTAATAATACTTATATTACACATTATTATTATAATTAAAATGTTTCTTTTTATTTTCTATTAAGTTATTATGAAAAAACTAAATAAGAAAATACTACTTGCTGTGTTTGCTCGGATGAGAGGCAAAGGCAAAAGAAAGAAGATACGGAGAGGTGAAGGATATAAAGGACATGACAAATATTATCAGAGTTTATATAATAATTTTTATAGAGAGAATGCGAAAGATTTAGTGGATATGAGAAACAGTCGTTTAAATGAAATAAAAGATGAGATTAGTAAGTTAAATTCTAAAGACACTCCTCCTAATGAAGGTGATATTCGTAAATTGAATGATGAGCAAAAATTTTTAGAGAGACAGAATGCAATCGATTCTATGTTATCTACATCATTACATGAAGGTAATGCAATGGCTATACCACTTGCTAATAGTTTAAGAGAGATTGATGATCAGCATTTGTTTGGTCCTAACATGTATGTGAATATGAATAGACCTAATTACAATGAAATGGCTCAAGCAAGTGCAAAGACTAGGATGCAGATGGGTGAGTATATGAGTAATCCAATTAACCAAATCAAGATGTCACAAATGCAGCAAATGGTATAAAATTCATGTTAATTCATATATAATAGTAGAAGTTGAATAAATTGATTACTCCTAAAGCAGAAACAGATATTAAAGTACAGCCATTTACTGATATTAAACATGATATTTCAGAATTAACAAAAAATGAACTTGATAAGATAATGCAATATCTAACACCAGAAGAACAAAAGAAAATAAGAGAGGATTGGAGAGAAGCAAACAATCCTGAAAATGATGATGATGATGATGATGATGAATTCAAATCTGATTTTGAAGAAGAAAAAGAAGAAGAACAACAACAACAAGAACAAGAAGATGATGAATTTGATTCTGATTTTGATTCTGATGATTTTGATGATGTACGTGAAAATCCCAATATGACTAAGTTTGTAAAAGATAACTTTCCATCATACTATTACTCTGACTCTGATTATTACTCTGATTCTGATGATTTTGATGATGATAGATGGCAATCTGTAGAACGAAAGAAAAAATAATATCATCTATAATATCAATAACGGCTATATTTCTAATAGTATTGTTTCTCTATTTTTTATATTGTTTTTATATATTTTATGGGTGTTAAACGAAAGCATAAGCAACAATCATCACCAAAAGAAGAAGCAATTGATTTTGAGAATCCCTCTGTGTATCATAATGCACTTAAAAGAAAATTGAAAAAGATCATCTACAACAAAGTGAAAGATAACAAAAAAATAAAACTAGATCTTAGTCACATGGCTAACCCAACAGCCATTGTTGACAAAGGCAATGGTACATATGGATTAGACATCTATGATCCTAAATCTAGTTTCTATAAATTTTATGATACTATAGGAGATGAGGATGAGGATATAGAGGAATTATCAAAGCCTGTTAATCCAAATATAAACGCAACAAAAAACAATTTTATGACTGATGAGATGAAATACAAATTATATATGTCAGGCATCACAGACCAGTTTGGACGATATTATAGGAACATAGGTAAGTATAACAAGCCATACTCAGATTATTATGCTCAACCAGAGAATTTAACATATCAATGGCAAAATCCATTTTTATCTCAAATTGAAGGACAGCCATTACAACAATGGGGATCACAGTACAATGTAAATTCATATCAATCCAATCCAAGATGGAATAATAATGCTGGTACAACACAAAAAGATCACGAGTATGAATTACAACAAGAAAATGAAATAATGAAAGCAAGGAATGAAGAATATCAGAGAAAGATAGCTACAATGGAAGAAAGAGAAAAAGAGTCATTAATTGCAAAAATTGATAAATATTTTTCAGGTAATACAACATACGATTGGTTGAAATTTGGTGTGAAGTTCTGCTTATGTACTATGACATTAGGTTCTATTTCACAAGTGTTTGATATACTATTTCCTGATAGTACAGTTGGTGCAATATTAAAGTATTTAGTAAATGCAGGAATAGGATATAGCGGTGTTATGCAATGGATATTTGGTTTATCCCCAGCATGGGTTAATGCAGCATCTTTTGTGTCAATGTTAACTCCTAATTTTGTCAGTTTGGTATATAATCGTTGGAAACAAGTTCCTCCAATGGATATGTCACAATGGATTCATTCTAAGTTAGATAGTATAATGGGTTTCTTTACTACATCACTAAGCAATATATACAATTGGTTCAGAGGTATATTTGGTGCTACTCCTACAACAACAAATTCGACGAGTGCGCCGGCCACTTCAAATATTCAAGCATCGAATGTTACAACTGCCCCCAGTTATAATAATACAACTAACAGTACTACAACTGCTCCCAGTTATAATAATACAACTTCAATACCTGCAACTGGTGGCAGGTTATAATAATCAAAGTTCAAATGTTGCAAACTACGCCGGAATGATGGCAGGTGCTGCTGCCGCCACGGCGGCAGCAGCCCAGCCAACATTGCAAAATAACAATAACAATATAGAAATAGCACAACCAATACAACAACAACAACAACAACAACAACAACAACAACAACAACAACCATCACAACCACATGATGAGAATCGTATTATGAATATTTTGCAACCATTTTTATTATATGACTATGGTGATTCTAATTCAATTAAGGAATTATTTATGAATAACACAAAAGCAAATTTAGAAAATGTATGTAAACAATTAGGTTTAAAACAAGATGCTATATCTAATTTTGTGAATTATGGAGGAACAATAGATCAATTAGCAGATTATTTTGAATATTTCAAATGGGAAACTGGACACATAATTGATACGCGAAACAAAGTATCTGAATTACTCAATGGTATGGGAAAACAATTTGTTTTATGGCCTAAAGTAAATTATGGTTTATTTGGTCAAAAATATTTAGAATATCCACAACAAGGTGCAGGTAGAAGAAAACATGTTCATTTCAAACATAAGAAACATCACAGAAGAAATAAACTCAAATTAGAGAGTATCCCACGGAGGCATCTCTTGGCTACTAAGAAATTAGGTGGTAATAGTGGTATTATACCATTAAGAGTGGGTCAAAGTGTTGGTCCTAATGAGCATGTCATTATAACTAATCCAAGACAACAAATGTATGATGCTGCTAGTGCTGCTTATAATGGAACATCACAATTACAGCCAAGTCAAATACCAGAATATATTCAACCATATATACCAAAAGAAACTGTAGGATATGATTTTAATTGGAATTATGATAAATTATTTAGTCCAGGTTTGAATAGACAAGCTCGAAAAGAAGTTCAATATGCATTAACTAATAATTATGCTTCAATGTTGCCTAACAATTATCATATTAATTTTTATGATATGCTAGATCGTGAACATAAAACAGGACATTTAAGAGGAACATTCCCATTAGCAGAATTAGATACATCTAATCCAAGAAGCTATCTTTTGAACTGGCCTGAATATGTTACAGAAGCAGATGTTCAGGCATATGATAATGGAATGAATAGAGTTACAGATCCTTTGTTACAAAAATTTCCTAAATTACAAAATTATAAATCATTGCAAGAGATTATAGAAAAGAATCCTCAATTAGCAGCCTATAAAAATTATAGACAAGACTGGTTGACCTCAACTTGGGATAAATTAACAGGTAATGATAAAGATGCAATAGAATATTATAACAAACTATTACTGCAGCAGGAGTATTTGCAAAATGAATTAGTTGATGGAGTAAGTAAGATTAATCAATATTCAGATCCATATAATTTTGATCCGAATCGAGCTGAAAAAGTAAAAGAATATATTGCATTGAATAATCAAAAGGCACAAAGATATATGGATGATCAAGAGATATTAGAAAGATCAAAATTTTATAGATGGGCATTAGATCCAAAAAATCAAGAACTGGTGAATAGTGCTATAGATATAGATAAAGAACCGCATACATGGATTAATGAAGATAAATATAGAGAACTGAATGAAATAGCATCACAGAATAGTAGAGATTTCATTAACTTTGATTATAACAGAGAGAAGTTAGGTCACTCACTTCCTCAAGAGTGGGTGAATGCAGATAATAAACAAAAATATGAAATAGCTATTGGTTTAGTGAAAACTGCTTGTAGTTCATGGGCACAATTTGAAAATTCACAGTTTCAAAAAGCACTTGATTCATTACGTGAATCTGATTTTATGGGTTTTGCTGGTAATTTGTTCCTGTGTGTAGAGAATGTATTTAGGATATTTCCACAAATATACTATACAATGAATCATATTTGGTTGGTGGAGTTACTCCTCAAATGTTTGAAGTAGATCATGCAATGAAATATGTTCGTGCAATAGTAATGACATGTTTGGCTTATTGGTTATGGAAAAAATCCTAAACTACCAACATCAGGGTTCTTGTATGTAATGTGGTACTTCATTTTCGACTACTATGAAATAATTCGTATGCTGTCAGGTGGTAGATTACCTGCTATCACTGACTTGTATTATGGTAATTCAGAAAAAGTTAAGTCAATGTTACCTGAAGCAATTCAAAAATCATGGTTACCTGTAGACTTGTTGTATAACTTTGGTGTTTCATTTATGTTTAATACTCATCCATATGTTCGATACTTATTTCAATTAGTTCCATTCTTCTACAAATTTTCTAATATAGGAAATATAGATGCAAAAAATGTAGGTGATACATTAAAAACAGCAGCAACTGTAGCTGCAGCTGCAAATGGAGGTGATGCAACAACTGCTGCAGCAGCAGTTAAAGGTATCAGTGAATTATCAAAAGCTATGCCATCAATGGCAAAAACTGCTGTTGCAGCTGATCCAACAGGTACATTACAAACTGTTGCAGGTATAGGAACAGTATTCAGTGCATTGACTGCTTGTTTTGGTTTGCTAGATGCAGGTGGTTTATTGAAATTGGTTAAAACCAACACCATATCAACACAAGAATGCAATCAAAATGGATAACTACGTGAAACGTTCACAACAAACAATTCCAAGTTCACTCACTAATTTTGGTAGAGCAGTGAGTAATTTAGATCAAGCAAAACAACTCAGTGAAGCTATGAGTTACTTTGGAATAGGTAATGGAAATAATAAAAAAGTAAAGAAATTAATTTCACGTAGGAAAGTTTTGTATAACAGTATCACTTCAGATGCCTTATCGAACTTTGATATAGAGTTAATTGTGAAAAATGAGTTCAATAATTTCCATGGAAAGTTCATGGGAGTGTTCTGCTGGGACGAGCTTGTACTTCCTATACCCAAAAAGAAGAATCAATGGGGAATCATAATCAATACACTCACCACACAAGCTAGCCCTGATTCTATAGGTCATTGGGTGGCCTTAGTAGTTGACAATATCAAGAAGCAATTCCTGTACTATGATTCATTTGGTGAAGATCCTCAACACTTGGAAGAATTTAAAAAAAATTTGAAAAAATTAAAGAAGTATCATAATGAAAAGTATGAACTTAAAATCAATGGAGTACAGAATCAAAATTCAAATACTGCCAACTGTGGTTTTTTTGCTATTAATTTTTTGAAAAATATTTTAAGAGATCAGTGTAGTTTCAAAAAGGCTACTGACTATAATACAATAGTGGGTGAAGCAAAAATTAGGTTAATGAAAAAACAATTTGGATTAATATAATATATAAAATTATTACTTAATTATTTTTTTTTATGTGTGGTGAAATATTGTATGAGTTTCAATATATTCTATCATCTCTGTATCCATATGAGTACATTTGAAGAATATTGGCATCTTACCATTAAAACATCTTTGTGGCATTCTAATGATTACTTTTTTCATTGTTGGTGTGTATGTAACTTTCGGATAATCTCTATTTCCTAAGTCACAAGGACCTACAAACACTAATATCAAACGTTGACTCATGATCATGTTAATCATTTTGTGTGTTAACTCAAAATACCATTGATATATAGGTTTTCGATGATAAAAAAATATAAGGAATTGTAGGCTATACAAATCCAAGTATCTGTCTGGGCCACTTAAATGATATTTCTTTGTTACCTTGGATTCAAGTTCTGGTAATTTATATTCAATCTGTGGTGGTAGTGTAATCATATATAAAAAAATAGAATATACTATATGTATATGTATAATAAAATATTTAAAAAAAAAGAAATTAAAAAAATGGGATTACTAATAGTCTGTGCTAGGAATCGAACCACTAATGCCAGCTGCATGACTCTTTTTTCCTTGCACAGTCTATCAGATCCCAATTAAATAAAAAAAGGGCATTTAGATATACCGTGCCAGGATGATTCAAGCCGAATTTCAATGGCGCAATATTAAACAACACACATCCAAGTAGAAATTATTATTAAACTTCCATAAATTCCTTGTGAAATTAATTTAATAAATAAATAAATAATTATAAATTAGAAACGCAGCCCTCATCGTAGCTAGTCTATCCAATGCCCAATAATAAAAAACAACATATACAATATATAGCATAATAAAAATTTATTCGTTACAATATTGATTTGTCTCCCTTCTTTCTCTTGGGTCTCTCCAGTATTTTTCTAAACCATGTGGTTGGTGCATCATCTTTTCTCACTAACTGCAACTCATAGTGTTTGAATCGAATTAATGAAAAACCTTGAATGTCATTCCCATTGATATCACCTAAATTGTATGAATATCGATTTTTCTTGATTATCTTATATACATTGTCTGACCAGTATATGTTCTTATCCATTTTACGTCTTCTCTCTTTGAATCTCACCAAATCACCTACTTCGAAATTTTGACCAGTATGGTCCAATTTTTCATAATTCTTTAAGTTGTAGTTAATTGATTTTGTAATATTTGTTTTTGTAATTCTGGACTATGGAATACCTCATTTGGGGTATATCCTTTAATTCCTGGTAATGGCTTGTTGTTATAGTCATCTATCACTTCCTGTATTATACTATCGAGTTTTAATTTATAATTCATATCTGGTATAATATGCTTATCATTGTGATCAATATCTGCCATATATGTAGGTGCATCATATCCCAGATCCACCAAGTGTTTGTACAACTAATCTTTTTATCACACTCACTGATCTATCCAATAATGACTCTATTTTATGCTCAGAACCATCTTTTTGAAAATATGATATTCCTTCAGCATCACATAACTTCTTGATATTTGAAAAACTAGCATCAGCATCTGATAGGATACTTACCACATTTTTATGTGTTTTGTTTCCATAGGCATCTGTTTCATAATACCACTTCTGAAATGCATCCAATGTAATATCACCATATTTATTAGGCATAAATATTGCCCATACTTTTTCTTGAATTCATTTCGATAAAATACAAATGTTCCATATCAGGTAAGAAAAACACTATATCCATTTGGAAGTACCCAGGCTTCTTGATAGTTGCGAATGGATTATTTTTTTTATATTTGAAATCGACAATTTGTTTTCCAGGTTGTCTCCTTAAGTATTCACGTACTACATCTGGTGGTGGAGCTATATCATTCATACTAGACAAATGTTGTGTCATTTTGACAAATTCATTTTCATTAAGGTAATAATATTTTTTATATAGCTCATCTAAGCGTGATCGATATTGGGCAATTTGGTTTGACATTTGGTCTTCATACGAAGCCTCTCTTGTTGGATGTGTAATATTCGGTGCTCCATGGTTAATATATGTTGCAAGTGATAAGTTACCATTTGTAGGTAACGGTTTGACAGGATATGGGTTCTCGTTGCTATATGAGCTGTATAAATGTGGATCGTAACTATTAGTGCTAAACATATGGTCCAAAAACAAAAAACAAAAGTAATAATGAAATTCATTTCATTATGATTATTATCTAAATTAATAGAGTTATATGTCTTTATAACAACATTTTAAATATATATATATCCGTTTCATATATACATATAACATTTGTTCATTGTTCAACGTTTATTTCCCTTTCAATTCACTTATTATGAGCAACTGGAAGATACTATACAAAAACAGCTTCATTAATGATCCAAATCCGAGCATATATAAAATTTTATGTGAGAATTTTAAGACGATTGTAGAACATGAGAAAGATTTGCAACGTTATAGGTATATTATATTATTATATGTCTATAGCTGGAATGGTAACTTCAGTATAAGGCGTTTCACTACATGGTACAAAGATTCACAGAAATTGAAAAGATTGATGATCGTCATGAAAGATTAAAGATGTCCAGAGTGTTGATGTCTGTCCTGCTATGTAATATCATGTATAAAGAGGATCTGGACAAAAGCATCGTATATTCATTTAATATATATTTCAATTTTGAATCAATAGTATGATCGTATGCTTGACCATGCAATGGAGGATATGATAGAACTGACTTGTATGTATATCATACATTTCGGTGACAACGATTTAGCAAAATGCGAAAAAGAAGAAAACAAGAATTCGAAAGGAGATATTGTTTACAGAAGTACTGCTGAAAGTATAGTAAGTAGTAAAGTCTCTATAGCATCGTTGTTTGATAATCTGGATGATGATGATTATAATGATGATGATGACAACAACAAGTTGTTAAAGGTGGCATCCACAAAAAGAAAGTGCAGTACATCTAAAGCTCCAAGATTTAAAAGAAAGAAAATAAATCAAAAAAACATTTCAACCAAAAACCAAAAACAAGAAGATAGTACTACAGAGGAAGATGATGATGATGATGATAATAACTTCTCACAATATATAGTAGATGATGATGATGAGGAGCCAGAGTACCAAAATGATTATTAATCTCTGGTCCTAATTGGTTCAAATGATAGATTGTGTTTGTGTGGGAGTGTTGTTTTCATAATTTACATAATTAATTAGCATTATAACAAGTCTTATAAGAAATATCAATAATAGAAAAATAGATGCGTTTCGAGATTTGACTTTGAACTCCATTTTTTTTGTTTTGTTTTTTTATTACATAGGATGGTCACTATATGGTGTCATATCACACCATGTGTTGACCATCCTATTGAGATTGTTTTTATTGAATTATTTTTTGAAATTATATTTCATTCACTTTCTATAATTTGAACTAACAACATAAATAGATACATCATAAGATGAGGATTCAAATGGAATAATTATTTTTGTTTAAATTCAAACAGAAAAGCCGAAAAAATAATGTAAGCTTGAATTATGGTTTGATTATGAAACGGTAAAAATACACTATAGGGTTATAGCACACTGTGCTATAACCCTTTATTATTCATTATTATGATCTGGCCTAATCGATCGTTTATTTTGATTTTACTATTACATAAACAGAAATGAAATCACATCACTCAATAGCATAGAACTAACTATAACACCATTATAAAAATCAATCCACAAAATACTAACTTTCATCTCATTACATAAATGAAAAATTATAAAATTACGAGATTTGATTGGTTATTTCTTTGAGCTATATAATTGGCTACACTTGGCAATATTTCATTGGCTATTCATTCAAATAATAATTACATTTAATTCAGCTCTAAGGTATTTTATAATCATTATTATATAATATTTAGTGATAGTTTGCTATTTGAAAAGTGTAATGAGTTTAGTTCCTGAAACTGCTGATGTAGGTTCTGTATTGAGATTCCTATTTGGCCGTTATTTCAACAGGCTAATGTAGGTTCTGTGGTTTTTGGTTGATGTTCAGATAGAAATAATATTACTGAAATAGATCCACGAGTTGAAATATCAAATTCAGAGTTTGATGAAAGGAAATTAGCTTAAGTAGATATTAATATCGAAAATAAAAAAATGTTTGTAAAGGATGTTGATAATAATCTGATAAAAGAAATAACATTGGATGGTTTAAAAACCCCAATATATTATTTTTACAAATTGAATAGAGTTATTCATGAAATTGAGCATGAAGATGAACATGCAAATAAGAAAATTAAGCTTGATACATTAAAATGATGACGAATTTGCAAAAATTATTAATAATTTAGTAAAGATTTCTGGAAGTAATATTTTAGATTTTACAGGTGCTGGTGTGAAAGTGTTCCAGTTTCCGTTGAACAAGATTTATATTAGAACAAGTTATGACCAAATGTTTATGATTTTAGATGAACATAAAAAATACTCATTACACGAATTTATTAATTACAGGTCAACCAGGTATTGGCAAAACCAGTTTCTTATATTACCTACTCTATCGTATTATAAAAACAAATAATGATTGGAAAGATAAATATGATGGTATTTACGTGATTAAAGGTAAGAAAAATGGATATGATAGAATAAAGAAAGTATACCAATTAGAAGGTAATCGTCTCCGTGTTGTAAATAATGATGATAATGAAGTTAAAGATGTTATAGATTCATTAATAATCGTTGATACCTATAATGCAACATTTGACTCTAGCAATACAATTATATCTATTAGTTCCCCTGATAAGAATAATAATGACAAATATGAAATAAAAAAAAAATTCTTGGAATTGTATTTCGATACATTGGATCAAAGAGAAATTACTGAATGGTTTAATAATTGTACTGATTTTAATGTTGCAAGGGATAATTTTGAAGATGTATGTAGAATGTATGGTAGTATACCTAGACATATTTACTTCCATTATTTATATCATCGTAATTTTGGAGTGTATGGTTATTGGGATTATTATTTAAAATTAATAGACAGTGTTGTAGGAAGTATTGGATATGAAAATTTGTTGATGAATATATGAGAAAAGAGAATTTGAAATCATATGGATTATCCAATTTAATATTAAAATATGATTATGAAGAGAAAAGTCAACGTTATTTGTCATATATATATTTGTTCCAAAGGATTATTTGGTTTTGTATCTGATGCTGTTAGAGATTATATAGTGTGTAAATTTTATCCACCTCAAAAAGAAAAAGAATATGAAGATTTATATAAATATTATAATGATTGTAATGATGTTATTATGAAAAGAATTGCATTCAAAAAGATGATAGCATATGAATTAGCAAAAGGAGATAGTAAATTAGCCGTAGATGCAACAGAAGGAAGGAAAAAGAAATTAAAAAATAGAATCAGATTAATACTGATAAAAATGCCAAATTTTATCATCCAGATGATGCAAAACATACTTTTTTATTTATTGGATAAAAATGACTATTTTGACTTGATTATTGATGGAATATTTATAAAAATATTATATAAAGAAGTATTTGTATATGATGAAACAAAAATAATAGAGATAATAAAAGTATAAATACTTCATATAAATTATATTATATAATAGAATTATAGTAAAGTTAAAACTGGTAGATTTATATATAAAGAGATAGATGAAAATAAGAATGTTTTTAGTTATGAAAATAGATATAAATGATAATACATCAAATGGAGGAATAACTGTAGCAGAAGAAGAAATAGAAGATGATATATCAGAAGTATCTCCATTATGTCTACTAACAGACAAAGATATTAGTGATATAGAGTTATTTATAAATAATGATAATATAGTAACTACAGTATATTTAATGAGAGAATGTTATGATAAAATATTTAACATTATTCCAACTGATTTGAGTTATATTGGTCAGAAGAATTATTTGATAGTTGGACATCCTAAAATAGGAAAGACAGTATTATCTGATATATTAAAAGAACATATTCATAAAATGAATCCAGGTATTAGAATTTTACATGTATATGAAGAGAAACAATGTATTGGAAAAGAACTATGGTTATAATGAAGATAAAAAAGACAGAGATTATATTGTAATTTCTGATGGAGCATAATAGGCGAAGATGATTATGCAGATGCAAAGATGATAATATTATTAGCTGATCCATCAAATAAAAAGTTTAAAACATTTGAAAGTAAAAGATGTCCTTTGATGATGTATATTCCTCCATTTACCAAAGAAGAAATAGAAAAAGTAATAGAATTGCAACATCCTAAATATAAGAAAGAAGAAAATGATATTGAATATGAATTAAATATCCCTGTCAATAATGAAATACATTTCATTAATATAACAAAAATATCACAAAGAACTGAAGATAAGTTAAGTAGAAATGAGGTAGAAGAATATAATGAAGAAGTAAAGTTGTATAGAAAGAATTACAACTATTATGGAGGTGTAATAGGAAATTACACAATAGAAAAAGATGATATAAATAGATGGATATTACATAATACAGATAATATTAAAATGAGAGATTTTATAAATGGAATTAATCTTCTCTTTCAAAAGGTGATGAATGTAATAATGCATTAATCTATGAAACATATGAAAATGATATTACTAAATCCGAAAATTTGAAATTTATATCTGAAACAATTGAAAAGATGGTAAAAGAATCATTCAAATGTATGATAAATGCCAGATAGTGATTTTTAATTCCATATCAACTAATACAGAATATAGCGATATATTAATCTATCTCAGATTTATAATGAAGATGATAAACAAATCTATGTGAAGTTTAAATCTAAAATAAGCTAAATTTTAAATATTTGTATGTTTGATTAACATTTCTTTTTCGTTATTTCGTAATTTTATTAGAATTTATCTCAAATAGTTGTTATATATAGTAAGAACAGCTAGAATGTTAATGAAAGTGTATTATCAAGAGTATTCTTTGATATTAAAAGAACAATGAACACAATTAATTAAATATTAAGAGAAAATCAAAGCAAGTCGTCGAAAAGTGCTTAATATTTTGAATTCTTCTTGGTGTATCTCAATCAATATTGAGATATGTGAACAAAAGTGATTTATAGATAAACTCATTGTATATTGTGGAATGATTTTATAATTGTCTTGATTATAGTTGTTTATTATTTTACTAAACTATAATAAGTGAATTAAGTGATAATTAATGAAGTTTTTAATATTTATTATCATTTTTGTTTGTTTTATAATGATATTATATTTCATTCATTCAAATATTTTATATATCAATAATATCTATTAGATATCTATTTCTGGAGAAAAGTGAATATATTTGAGGTAGACCGAAAATAGTTGTATTACCAAGATGATGTATCTTTGATAGTAAAAGAACAAAGAAAGTGCTAGAAAAATGGTTTTTGAAGTATAAATCATCTTAAAAATTATTTATTAGTTAAGATCTGATAGTACAATAGCAGCAGATAACTTCAGACAATTAGTACTGGCGAAGCAGGTATGGAAAGCAAGAATAATTCCTGGATTCATGGTTCAAGTATTTTTTCATGTATATTTGCTAATAGGGAGGTAATTTCACAAGAGATGGTCGTGGTGCGAATCTATTTATGACCGATCATTTTAAGATGAATCCTTTGTCTTGAGACATACTGAACCAGGTGATTTATCAATGGCTAATTCTGGTCCAAATACAAACATAAGTCAATTTTTTCTTACTTTAGTTGCAACTCCTGGCTAGACAGACATAATGTTGTATTTGAAAG
>NGBS01000452.1:0-12468 GCA_002245135.1 Proteromonas lacertae
CATTCAATGGAGGTGGGAGTAATCAACAAGCATTATTGAATGCATATTTTAAAATCAAAGGTGGCTCGAATGTAAGCTTGACTTTTAATAATGCTAATAATACTTATATTATTATTATTTTCATTGTTTTTTTGTTAATTTTATTTTTCATAACATAGAAATAAAAAATGAGTGATACTGAATCAACTGAATATGTGAGTGATGATAGTTCTACTGACGCGTCTGATAGTGAAGTAGAGTCAATAAATGAAAATGATTCCAAGATGTCCAAACCAAAAATCACAGAAGCTGAACCAAGTGATGCTATGATCAATGAATTACTATCACAATTCTCTCCAAAGGATATATACAACATATTACAGAATGATGGATCATCATCTCATAAAAATTCAAAAAAAGGTAAAAAACACTCCCATAAATCCAGATCAAGATCAAGATCACATGAGAGATCCAAAAGAAGATCTAGTAAGAAACAAAAATCAAATGCTTTAGACGAGCCTAAGTCCAAACGTGGTGGTGGTAGAAAAAATAGTAAAAAGGATAGGGACTCATCATTACCTCCTCCTAGTCGTATGACAAAAGCTGAATTACAAATAGCTTTGAAAGAAACTAGAGATCAATTAGGCAAATATATGAAGAAATTAGAAAAGAGTTCAAATCCAAAGAAAGAGAAATAGAGAAAGTAAAAGAACCAGAACCAGAAGAAGATAAACCATTAGGTAATGATATTGCAGGTAGAGAAATACAAGGCGAGCCTATCGAGCCTGTTTATGTTCAATAATATTAATAATACTTATATTACACATTATTATTATAATTAAATTGTTTCTTTTTATTTTCTATTAAGTTATTATGAAAAAACTAAATAAGAAAATACTACTTGCTGTGTTTGCTCGGATGAGAGGCAAAGGCAAAAGAAAGAAGATACGGAGAGGTGAAGGATATAAAGGACATGACAAATATTATCAGAGTTTATATAATAATTTTTATAGAGAGAATGCGAAAGATTTAGTGGATATGAGAAACAGTCGTTTAAACGAAATAAAAGATGAGATTAGTAAGTTGAATTCTAAAGACACTCCTCCTAATGAAGGTGATATTCGTAAATTGAATGATGAGCAAAAATTTTTAGAGAGACAGAATGCAATCGATTCTATGTTATCTACATCATTACATGAAGGTAATGCAATGGCTATACCACTTGCTAATAGTTTAAGAGAGATTGATGATCAGCATTTGTTTGGTCCTAACATGTATGTGAATATGAATAGACCTAATTACAATGAAATGGCTCAAGCAAGTGCAAAGACTAGGATGCAGATGGGTGAGTATATGAGTAATCCAATTAACCAAATCAAGATGTCACAAATGCAGCAAATGGTATAAAATTCATGTTAATTCATATATAATAGTAGAAGTTGAATAAATTGATTACTCCTAAAGCAGAAACAGATATTAAAGTACAGCCATTTACTGATATTAAACATGATATTTCAGAATTAACAAAAGATGAACTTGATAAGATAATGCAATATCTAACACCAGAAGAACAAAAGAAAATAAGAGAGGATTGGAGAGAAGCAAACAATCCTGAAAATGATGATGATGATGATGATGATGAATTCAAATCTGATTTTGAAGAAGAAGAAGAACAACAACAACAAGAACAAGAAGATGATGAATTTGATTCTGATTTTGATTCTGATGATTTTGATGATGTACGTGAAAATCCCAATATGACTAAGTTTGTAAAAGATAACTTTCCATCATACTATTACTCTGACTCTGATTATTACTCTGATTCTGATGATTTTGATGATGATAGATGGCAATCTGTAGAACGAAAGAAAAATAATATCATCTATAATATCAATAACGGCTATATTTCTAATAGTATTGTTTCTCTATTTTTTATATTGTTTTTATATATTTTATGGGTGTTAAACGAAAGCATAAGCAACAATCATCACCAAAAGAAGAAGCAATTGATTTTGAGAATCCCTCTGTGTATCATAATGCACTTAAGAGAAAATTGAAAAAGATCATCTACAACAAAGTGAAAGATAACAAAAAAATAAAACTAGATCTTAGTCACATGGCTAACCCAACAGCCATTGTTGACAAAGGCAATGGTACATATGGATTAGATGTCTATGATCCTAAATCTAGTTTCAATAAATTTTATGATACTATAGGAGATGAGGATGATATAGAGGAATTATCAAAGCCTGTTAATCCAAATATAAACGCAACAAAAAACAATTTCATGACTGATGAGATGAAATACAAATTATATATGTCAGGCATCACAGATCAGTTTGGACGATATTATAGGAACATAGGTAAGTATAACAAGCCATACTCAGATTATTATGCTCAACCAGAGAATTTAACATATCAATGGCAAAATCCATTTTTATCTCAAATTGAAGGACAGCCATTACAACAATGGGGATCACAGTACAATGTAAATTCATATCAATCCAATCCAAGATGGAATAATAATGCTGGTACAACACAAAAAGATCACGAGTATGAATTACAACAAGAAAATGAAATAGTGAAAGCAAGGAATGAAGAATATCAGAGAAAGATAGCAACAATGGAAGAAAGAGAAAAACAATCATTAATTTCAAAAATTGATAAATATTTTTCAGGTAATACAACATACGATTGGTTGAAATTTGGTGTAAAGTTCTGCTTATGCACTATGACATTAGGTTCTATTTCACAAGTGTTTGATATACTATTTCCTGATAGTACTGTTGGTGCAATATTAAAGTATTTAGTAAATGCAGGAATAGGATATAGTGGTGTTATGCAATGGATATTTGGTTTATCCCCAGCATGGGTTAATGCAGCATCTTTTGTGTCAATGTTAACTCCTAATTTTGTCAGTTTGGTATATAATCGTTGGAAACAAGTTCCTCCAATGGATATGTCACAATGGATTCATTCTAAGTTAGATAGTATAATGGGTTTCTTTACTACATCACTAAGCAATATATACAATTGGTTCAGAGGTATATTTGGTGCTACTCCTACAACAACAAATTCGACGAGTGCGCCGGCCACTTCAAATATTCAAGCATCGAATGTTACAACTGCCCCCAGTTATAATAATACAACTAACAGTACTACAACTGCTCCCAGTTATAATAATACAACTAATAGTACTACAACTGCCCCCAGTTATAATAATACAACTTCAATACCTGCAACTGGTGCAGGTTATAATAATCAAAGTTCAAATGTTGCAAACTACGCCGGAATGATGGCAGGTGCTGCTGCCGCTACGGCGGCAGCAGCCCAGCCAACATTGCAAAATAACAATAACAATATAGAAATAGCACAACCAATACAACAACAACAACAACAACAACAACAACAACAACAACAGCAGCAGCAGCAGCAGCAACCATCACAACCACATGATGAGAATCGTATTATGAATATTTTGCAACCATTTTTATTATATGACTATGGTGATTCTAATTCAATTAAGGAATTATTTATGAATAACACAAAAGCAAATTTAGAAAATGTATGTAAACAATTAGATTTAAAACAAGATGCTATATCTAATTTTGTGAATTATGGAGGAACAATAGATCAATTGACAGATTACTTACATTATTTCAAATATCAATGTGGTCGTAGTGTTCCAGAAGCACGATCAGATGTGTGTAATTTAATTAATGGTATGGGTAGTGAATATCATTTATGGCCAAAAGTAAATTATGGTTTATTTGGTATGTCTTTAGATGGATATCCAAAGACAGGTTTAGGTAGAAGAAAACATGTTCATTTCAAACATAAGAAACATCACAGAAGAAATAAACTAAAATTAGAGAGTATCCCACGGAGGCATCTCTTGGCTACTAAGAAATTAGGTGGTAATAGCGGTATTATACCATTAAGAGTGGGTCAAAGTGTTGGTCCTAATGAGCATGTCATTATTACTAATCCAAGACAACAAATGTATGATGCTGCTAGTGCTGCTTATAATGGAACATCACAATTACAGCCAAGTCAAATACCAGAATATATTCAACCATATATACCAAAAGAAACTGTAGGATATGATTTTAATTGGAATTATGATAAATTATTTAGTCCAGGTTTGAATAGACAAGCTCGAAAAGAAGTTCAATATGCTTTAACTAATAATTATGCTTCAATGTTGCCTAACAATTATCATATTAATTTTTATGATATGCTAGATCGTGAACATAAAACAGGAAATTTAAGAGGAACATTCCCATTAGCAGAATTAGATACATCTAATCCAAGAAGCTATCTTTTGAACTGGCCTGAATATGTTACAGAAGCAGATGTTCAGGCATATGATAATGGAATGAATAGAGTTACAGATCCTTTGTTACAAAAATTTCCTAAATTACAAAATTATAAATCATTACAAGAGATTATAGAAAAGAATCCTCAATTAGCAGCCTATAAAAATTATAGACAAGATTGGTTGACCTCAACTTGGGATAAATTAACAGGTAATGATAAAGATGCAATAGAATATTATAACAAACTATTATTACAGCAGGAGTATTTGCAAAATGAATTAGTTGATGGAGTAAGTAAGATCAATCAATATTCAGATCCATATAATTTTGATCCGAATCGAGCTGAAAAAAGTAAAAGAATATATTGCATTGAATAATCAAAAGGCACAAAGATATATGGATGATCAAGAGATATTAGAAAGATCAAAATTTTATAGATGGGCATTAGATCCAAAAAATCAAGAACTGGTGAATAGTGCTATAGATATAGATAAAGAACCTCATACATGGATTAATGAAGATAAATATAGAGAACTGAATGAAATAGCATCACAAAATAGTAGAGATTTCATTAACTTTGATTATAACAGAGAGAAGTTAGGTCACTCACTTCCTCAAGAGTGGGTGAATGCAGATAATAAACAAAAATATGAAATAGCTATTGGTTTAGTGAAAACTGCTTGTAGTTCATGGGCACAATTTGAAAATTCACAGTTTCAAAAAGCGCTTGATTCATTACGTGAATCTGATTTTATGGGTTTTGCTGGTAATTTGTTCCTGTGTGTAGAGAATGTATTTAGGATATTTCCACAAATATACTATACAATGAAGTCATATTTGGTAGGTGGAGTTACTCCTCAAATGTTTGAAGTAGATCATGCAATGAAATATGTTCGTGCAATAGTAATGACATGTTTGGCTTATTGGTTATGGAAAAAATCCAAACTACCAACATCAGGGTTTTTGTATGTAATGTGGTACTTCATTTTCGACTACTATGAAATAATTCGTATGCTGTCAGGTGGCAGATTACCTGCTATCAGTGACTTGTATTATGGTAATTCAGAAAAAGTTAAGTCAATGTTACCTGAAGCAATTCAAAAATCATGGTTACCTGTAGACTTGTTGTATAACTTTGGTGTTTCATTTATGTTCAATACTCATCCATATGTTCGATACTTATTTCAATTAGTTCCATTCTTCTACAAATTTTCTAATATTGGAAATATAGATGCAAAAAATGTAGGTGATACATTAAAAACAGCAGCAACTGTAGCTGCAGCTGCAAATGGAGGTGATGCAACAACTGCTGCAGCAGCAGTTAAAGGTATCAGTGAATTATCAAAAGCTATGCCATCAATGGCAAAAACTGCTGTTGCAACTGATCCAACAGGTACATTACAAACTGTTGCAGGTATAGGAACAGTATTCAGTGCATTGACTGCTTGTTTTGGTTTGCTAGATGCAGGTGGTTTATTGAATTGGTTAAAACCAACACCATATCAACACAAGAATGCAATCAAAATGGATAACTACGTGAAACGTTCACAGCAAACAATTCCAAGTTCACTCACTAATTTTGGTAGAGCAGTGAGTAATTTAGATCAAGCAAAACAACTCAGTGAAGCTATGAGTTACTTTGGAATAGGTAATGGAAATAATAAAAAAGTAAAGAAATTAATTTCACGTAGGAAAGTTTTGTATAACAGTATCACTTCAGATGCTTTATCGAACTTTGATATAGAGTTAATTGTGAAAAATGAGTTCAATAATTTCCATGGAAAGTTCATGGGAGTGTTCTGCTGGGACGAGCTTGTACTTCCTATACCCAAAAAGAAGAATCAATGGGGAATCATAATCAATACACTCACCACACAAGCTAGCCCTGATTCTATAGGTCATTGGGTGGCCTTAGTAGTTGACAATATCAAAAAGCAATTCCTGTACTATGATTCATTTGGTGAAGATCCTCAACACTTGGAAGAATTTAAAAAGAATTTGAAAAAATTAAAGAAGTATCATAATGAAAAGTATGAACTTAAAATCAATGGAGTACAGAATCAAAATTCAAATACTGCCAACTGTGGTTTTTTTGCTATTAATTTTTTGAAAAATATTTTAAGAGATCAGTGTAGTTTCAAAAAGGCTACTGACTATAATACAATAGTGGGTGAAGCAAAAATTAGGTTAATGAAAAAACAATTTGGATTAATATAATATATAAAATTATTACTTAATTATTTTTTTTTATGTGTGGTGAAATATTGTATGAGTTTCAATATATTCTATCATCTCTGTATCCATATGAGTACATTTGAAGAATATTGGCATCTTACCATTAAAACATCTTTGTGGCATTCTAATGATTACTTTTTTCATTGTTGGTGTGTATGTAACTTTCGGATAATCTCTATTTCCTAAGTCACAAGGACCTACAAACACTAATATCAAACGTTGACTAATGATCATGTTAATCATTTTGTGTGTTAACTCAAAATACCATTGATATATAGGTTTTCGATAATAAAAAAATATAAGGAATTGTAGGCTATACAAATCCAAGTATCTGTCTGGGCCACTTAAATGATATTTCTTTGTTACCTTGGATTCAAGTTCTGGTAATTTATATTCAATCTGTGGTGGTAGTGTAAGCATATGTATAATAAAATATTTAAAAAAAAAGAAATTAAAAAAATGGGATTACTAATAGTCTGTGCTAGGAATCGAACCACTAATGCCAGCTGCATGACTCTTTTTTCCTTGCACAGTCTATCAGATCCCAATTAAATAAAAAAAGGGCATTTAGATATACCGTGCCAGGATGATTCAAGCCGAATTTCAATGGCGCAATACTAAACAACACACATCCAAGTAGAAATTATTATTAAACTTCCATAAATTCCTTGTGAAATTAATTTAATAAATAAATAAATAATTATAAATTAGAAACGCAGCCCTCATCGTAGCTAGTCTATCCAATGCCCAATAATAAAAAACAACATATACAATATATAGCATAATAAAAATTTATTCGTTACAATATTGATTTGTCTCCCTTCTTTCTCTTGGGTCTCTCCAGTATTTTTCTAAACCATGTGGTTGGTGCATCATCTTTTCTCACTAACTGCAACTCATAGTGTTTGAATCGAATTAATGAAAAACCTTGAATGTCATTCCCATTGATATCACCTAAATTGTATGAATATCGATTTTTCTTGATTATCTTATATACATTGTCTGACCAGTATATGTTCTTATCCATTTTACGTCTTCTCTCTTTGAATCTCACCAAATCACCTACTTCGAAATTTTGACCAGTATGGTCCAATTTTTCATAATTCTTTAAGTTGTAGTTAATTGATTTTTGTAATATTTGTTTTTGTAATTCTGGACTATGGAATACCTCATTTGGTGTATATCCTTTAATTCCTGGTAATGGCTTGTTGTTATAGTCATCTATCACTTCCTGTATTATACTATCGAGTTTTAATTTATAATTCATATCTGGTATAATATGCTTATCATTGTGATCAATATCTGCCATATATGTAGGTGCATCATATCCCAGATCCACCAAGTGTTTGTACAATAGTCTTTTTATCACACTCACTGATCTATCCAATAATGACTCTATTTTATGCTCAGAACCATCTTTTTGAAAATATGATATTCCTTCAGCATCACATAACTTCTTGATATTTGAAAAACTAGCATCAGCATCTGATAGGATACTTACCACATTTTTATGTGTTTTGTTTCCATAGGCATCTGTTTCATAATACCACTTCTGAAATGCATCCAATGTAATATCACCATATTTATTAGGCATAAATATTGCCCATACTTTTTCTTGAATTCATTTCGATAAAATACAAATGTTCCATATCAGGTAAGAAAAACACTATATCCATTTGGAAGTACCCTGGCTTCTTGATAGTTGCGAATGGATTATTTTTTTTATATTTGAAATCGACAATTTGTTTTCCAGGTTGTCTCCTTAAGTATTCACGTACTACATCTGGTGGTGGAGCTATATCATTCATACTAGACAAATGTTGTGTCATTTTGACAAATTCATTTTCATTAAGGTAATAATATTTTTTATATAGTTCATCTAAGCGTGATCGATATTGGGCAATTTGGTTTGACATTTGGTCTTCATACGAAGCCTCTCTTGTTGGATGTGTAATATTCGGTGCTCCATGGTTAATATATGTTGCAAGTGATAAGTTACCATTTGTAGGTAACGGTTTGACAGGATATGGGTTCTCGTTGCTATATGAGCTGTATAAATGTGGATCGTAACTATTAGTGCTAAACATATGGTCCAAAAACAAAAAACAAAAGTAATAATGAAATTCATTTCATTATGATTATTATCTAAATTAATAGAGTTATATGTCTTTATAACAACATTTTAAAATATATATATCCGTTTCATATATACATATAACATTTGTTCATTGTTCAACGTTATTTCCCTTTCAATTCACTTATTATGAGCAACTGGAAGATACTATACAAAAACAGCTTCATTAATGATCCAAATCCGAGCATATATAAAATTTTATGTGAGAATTTTAAGACGATTGTAGAACATGAGAAAGATTTGCAACGTTATAGGTATATTATATTATTATATGTCTATAGCTGGAATGGTAACTTCAGTATAAGGCGTTTCACTACATGGTACAAAAGATTCACAGAAATTGAAAAGATTGATGATCGTCATGAAAGATTAAAGATGTCCAGAGTGTTGATGTCTGTCCTGCTATGTAATATCATGTATAAAGAGGATCTGGACAAAAGCATCGTATATTCATTTAATATATATTTCAATTTTGAATCAATAGTATGATCGTATGCTTGACCATGCAATGGAGGATATGATAGAACTGACTTGTATGTATATCATACATTTCGGTGACAACGATTTAGCAAAATGCGAAAAAGAAGAAAACAAGAATTCGAAAGGAGATATTGTTTACAGAAGTACTGCTGAAAGTATAGTAAGTAGTAAAGTCTCTATAGCATCGTTGTTTGATAATCTGGATGATGATGATTATAATGATGATGATGACAACAACAAGTTGTTAAAGGTGGCATCCACAAAAAGAAAGTGCAGTACATCTAAAGCTCCAAGATTTAAAAGAAAGAAAATAAATCAAAAAAACATTTCAACCAAAAACCAAAAACAAGAAGATAGTACTACAGAGGAAGATGATGATGATGATGATAATAACTTCTCACAATATATAGTAGATGATGATGATGAGGAGCCAGAGTACCAAAATGATTATTAATCTCTGGTCCTAATTGGTTCAAATGATAGATTGTGTTTGTGTGGGAGTGTTGTTTTCATAATTTACATAATTAATTAGCATTATAACAAGTCTTATAAGAAATATCAATAATAGAAAAATAGATGCGTTTCCGAGATTTGACTTGAACTCCATTTTTTTTGTTTTGTTTTTTTATTACATAGGATGGTCACTATATGGTGTCATATCACACCATGTGTTGACCATCCTATTGAGATTGTTTTTATTGAATTATTTTTTGAAATTATATTTCATTCACTTTCTATAATTTGAACTAACAACATAAATAGATACATCATAAGATGAGGATTCAAATGGAATAATTATTTTTGTTTAAATTCAAACAGAAAAGCGAAAAAATAATGTAAGCTTGAATTATGGTTTGATTATGAAACGGTAAAAATACACTATAGGGTTATAGCACACTGTGCTATAACCCTTTATTATTCATTATTATGATCTGGCCTAATCGATCGTTTATTTTGATTTTACTATTACATAAACAGAAATGAAATCACATCACTCAATAGCATAGAACTAACTATAACACCATTATAAAAATCAATCCACAAAATACTAACTTTCATCTCATTACATAAATGAAAAATTATAAAATTACGAGATTTGATTGGTTATTTCTTTGAGCTATATAATTGGCTACACTTGGCAATATTTCATTGGCTATTCATTCAAATAATAATTACATTTAATTCAGCTCTAAGGTATTTTATAATCATTATTATATAATATTTAGTGATAGTTTGCTATTTGAAAAGTGTAATGAGTTTAGTTCCTGAAACTGCTGATGTAGGTTCTGTATTGAGATTCCTATTTGGCCGTTATTTCAACAGGCTAATGTAGGTTCTGTGGTTTTTGGTTGATGTTCAGATAGAAATAATATTACTGAAATAGATCCACGAGTTGAAATAATCAAATTCAGAGTTTGATGAAAGGAAATTAGCTTAAGTAGATATTAATATCGAAAATAAAAAAATGTTTGTAAAGGATGTTGATAATAATCTGATAAAAGAAATAACATTGGATGGTTTAAAAACCCCAATATATTATTTTTACAAATTGAATAGAGTTATTCATGAAATTGAGCATGAAGATGAACATGCAAATAAGAAAATTAAGCTTGATACATTAAATGATGACGAATTTGCAAAATTATTAATAATTTAGTAAAGATTTCTGGAAGTAATATTTTAGATTTTACAGGTGCTGGTGTGAAAGTGTTCCAGTTTCCGTTGAACAAGATTTATATTAGAACAAGTTATGACCAAATGTTTATGATTTTAGATGAACATAAAAATACTCATTACACGAATTTATTAATTACAGGTCAACCAGGTATTGGCAAAACCAGTTTCTTATATTACCTACTCTATCGTATTATAAAAACAAATAATGATTGGAAAGATAATATGATGGTATTTACGTGATTAAAGGTAAGAAAAATGGATATGATAGAATAAAGAAAGTATACCAATTAGAAGGTAATCGTCTCCGTGTTGTAAAATGATGATAATGAAGTTAAAGATGTTATAGATTCATTAATAATCGTTGATACCTATAATGCAACATTTGACTCTAGCAATACAATTATATATCTATTAGTTCCCCTGATAAGAATAATAATGACAAATATGAAATAAAAAAATTCTTGGAATTGTATTTCGATACATTGGATCAAAGAGAAATTACTGAATGGTTTAATAATTGTACTGATTTTAATGTTGCAAGGGATAATTTTGAAGATGTATGTAGAATGTATGGTAGTATACCTAGACATATTTACTTCCATTATTTATATCATCGTAATTTTGGAGTGTATGGTTATTGGGATTATTATTTAAAATTAATAGACAGTGTTGTAGGAAGTATTGGATATGAAAATTTTGTTGATGAATATATGAGAAAAGAGAATTTGAAATCATATGGATTATCCAATTTAATATTAAAATATGATTATGAAGAGAAAAGTCAACGTTATTTGTCATATAATATATTTGTTCCAAAGGATTATTTGGTTTTTGTATCTGATGCTGTTAGAGATTATATAGTGTGTAAATTTTATCCACCTCAAAAAGAAAAAGAATATGAAGATTTATATAAATATTATAATGATTGTAATGATGTTATTATGAAAAGAATTGCATTCAAAGGATGATAGCATATGAATTAGCAAAAGGAGATAGTAAATTAGCCGTAGATGCAACAGAAGGAAGGAAAAAGAAATTAAAAATAGAATCAGATTTAATACTGATAAAAATGCCAAATTTTATCATCCAGATGATGCAAAACATACTGTTTTTTATTTATTGGATAAAAATGACTATTTTGACTTGATTATTGATGGAATATTTATAAAAATATTATATAAAGAAGTATTTGTATATGATGAAACAAAATAATAGAGATAATAAAAGTATAAATACTTCATATAATTATATTTATATAATAGAATTATAGTAAAGTTAAAACTGGTAGATTTATATATAAAGAGATAGATGAAAATAAGAATGTTTTTAGTTATGAAATAGATATAAATGATAATACATCAAATGGAGGAATAACTGTAGCAGAAGAAGAAATAGAAGATGATATATCAGAAGTATCTCCATTATGTCTACTAACAGACAAAGATATTAGTGATATAGAGTTATTTATAAATAATGATAATATAGTAACTACAGTATATTTAATGAGAGAATGTTATGATAAAATATTTAACATTATTCCAACTGATTGAGTTATATTGGTCAGAAGAATTATTTGATAGTTGGACATCCTAAAATAGGAAAGACAGTATTATCTGATATATTAAAAGAACATATTCATAAAAA
>NGBS01000548.1:0-11477 GCA_002245135.1 Proteromonas lacertae
CCCATTAGCAGAATTAGATACATCTAATCCAAGAAGCTATCTTTTGAACTGGCCTGAATATGTTACAGAAGCAGATGTTCAGCATATGATAATGGAATGAATAGAGTTACAGATCCTTTGTTAGCAAAAATTTCCTAAATTACAAAATTATAAATCATTACAAGAGATTATAGAAAAGAATCCTCAATTAGCAGCCTATAAAAATTATAGACAAGATTGGTTGACCTCAACTTGGATAAATTAACAGGTAATGATAAAGATGCAATAGAATATTATAACAAACTATTATTACAGCAGGAGTATTTGCAAAATGAATTAGTTGATGGAGTAAGTAAGATCAATCAATATTCAGATCCATATAATTTTGATCCGAATCGAGCTGAAAAAGTAAAAGAATATATTGCATTGAATAATCAAAAGGCACAAAGATATATGGATGATCAAGAGATATTAGAAAGATCAAATTATAGATGGGCATTAGATCCAAAAAATCAAGAACTGGTGAATAGTGCTATAGATATAGATAAAGAACCTCATACATGGATTAATGAAGATAAATATAGAGAACTGAATGAAATAGCATCACAAAATAGTAGAGATTTCATTAACTTTGATTATAACAGAGAGAAGTTAGGTCTCACTTCCTCAAGAGTGGGTGAATGCAGATAATAAACAAAAATATGAAATAGCTATTGGTTTAGTGAAAACTGCTTGTAGTTCATGGGCACAATTTGAAAATTCACAGTTTCAAAAAGCGCTTGATTCATTACGTGAATCTGATTTTATGGGTTTTGCTGGTAATTTGTTCCTGTGTGTAGAGAATGTATTTAGGATATTTCCACAAATATACTATACAATGAAGTCATATTTGGTGGTGGAGTTACTCCTCAAATGTTTGAAGTAGATCATGCAATGAAATATGTTCGTGCAATAGTAATGACATGTTTGGCTTATTGGTTATGGAAAAAATCCAAACTACCAACATCAGGGTTTTTGTATGTAATGTGGTACTTCATTTTCGACTACTATGAAATAATTCGTATGCTGTCAGGTGGCAGATTACCTGCTATCAGTGACTTGTATTATGGTAATTCAGAAAAAGTTAAGTCAATGTTACCTGAAGCAATTCAAAAATCATGGTTACCTGTAGACTTGTTGTATAACTTTGGTGTTTCATTTATGTTCAATACTCATCCATATGTTCGATACTTATTTCAATTAGTTCCATTCTTCTACAAATTTTCTAATATTGGAAATATAGATGCAAAAAATGTAGGTGATACATTAAAAACAGCAGCAACTGTAGCTGCAGCTGCAAATGGAGGTGATGCAACAACTGCTGCAGCAGCAGTTAAAGGTATCAGTGAATTATCAAAAGCTATGCCATCAATGGCAAAAACTGCTGTTGCAACTGATCCAACAGGTACATTACAAACTGTTGCAGGTATAGGAACAGTATTCAGTGCATTGACTGCTTGTTTTGGTTTGCTAGATGCAGGTGGTTTATTGAATTGGTTAAAACCAACACCATATCAACACAAGAATGCAATCAAAATGGATAACTACGTGAAACGTTCACAGCAAACAATTCCAAGTTCACTCACTAATTTTGGTAGAGCAGTGAGTAATTTAGATCAAGCAAAACAACTCAGTGAAGCTATGAGTTACTTTGGAATAGGTAATGGAAATAATAAAAAAGTAAAGAAATTAATTTCACGTAGGAAAGTTTTGTATAACAGTATCACTTCAGATGCTTTATCGAACTTTGATATAGAGTTAATTGTGAAAAATGAGTTCAATAATTTCCATGGAAAGTTCATGGGAGTGTTCTGCTGGGACGAGCTTGTACTTCCTATACCCAAAAAGAAGAATCAATGGGGAATCATAATCAATACACTCACCACACAAGCTAGCCCTGATTCTATAGGTCATTGGGTGGCCTTAGTAGTTGACAATATCAAAAAGCAATTCCTGTACTATGATTCATTTGGTGAAGATCCTCAACACTTGGAAGAATTTAAAAAGAATTTGAAAAAATTAAAGAAGTATCATAATGAAAAGTATGAACTTAAAATCAATGGAGTACAGAATCAAAATTCAAATACTGCCAACTGTGGTTTTTTTGCTATTAATTTTTTGAAAAATATTTTAAGAGATCAGTGTAGTTTCAAAAAGGCTACTGACTATAATACAATAGTGGGTGAAGCAAAAATTAGGTTAATGAAAAAACAATTTGGATTAATATAATATATAAAATTATTACTTAATTATTTTTTTTTATGTGTGGTGAAATATTGTATGAGTTTCAATATATTCTATCATCTCTGTATCCATATGAGTACATTTGAAGAATATTGGCATCTTACCATTAAAACATCTTTGTGGCATTCTAATGATTACTTTTTTCATTGTTGGTGTGTATGTAACTTTCGGATAATCTCTATTTCCTAAGTCACAAGGACCTACAAACACTAATATCAAACGTTGACTAATGATCATGTTAATCATTTTGTGTGTTAACTCAAAATACCATTGATATATAGGTTTTCGATAATAAAAAAATATAAGGAATTGTAGGCTATACAAATCCAAGTATCTGTCTGGGCCACTTAAATGATATTTCTTTGTTACCTTGGATTCAAGTTCTGGTAATTTATATTCAATCTGTGGTGGTAGTGTAAGCATATGTATAATAAAATATTTAAAAAAAAAGAAATTAAAAAAATGGGATTACTAATAGTCTGTGCTAGGAATCGAACCACTAATGCCAGCTGCATGACTCTTTTTTCCTTGCACAGTCTATCAGATCCCAATTAAATAAAAAAAGGGCATTTAGATATACCGTGCCAGGATGATTCAAGCCGAATTTCAATGGCGCAATACTAAACAACACACATCCAAGTAGAAATTATTATTAAACTTCCATAAATTCCTTGTGAAATTAATTTAATAAATAAATAAATAATTATAAATTAGAAACGCAGCCCTCATCGTAGCTAGTCTATCCAATGCCCAATAATAAAAAACAACATATACAATATATAGCATAATAAAAATTTATTCGTTACAATATTGATTTGTCTCCCTTCTTTCTCTTGGGTCTCTCCAGTATTTTTCTAAACCATGTGGTTGGTGCATCATCTTTTCTCACTAACTGCAACTCATAGTGTTTGAATCGAATTAATGAAAAACCTTGAATGTCATTCCCATTGATATCACCTAAATTGTATGAATATCGATTTTTCTTGATTATCTTATATACATTGTCTGACCAGTATATGTTCTTATCCATTTTACGTCTTCTCTCTTTGAATCTCACCAAATCACCTACTTCGAAATTTTGACCAGTATGGTCCAATTTTTCATAATTCTTTAAGTTGTAGTTAATTGATTTTTGTAATATTTGTTTTTGTAATTCTGGACTATGGAATACCTCATTTGGTGTATATCCTTTAATTCCTGGTAATGGCTTGTTGTTATAGTCATCTATCACTTCCTGTATTATACTATCGAGTTTTAATTTATAATTCATATCTGGTATAATATGCTTATCATTGTGATCAATATCTGCCATATATGTAGGTGCATCATATCCCAGATCCACCAAGTGTTTGTACAATAGTCTTTTTATCACACTCACTGATCTATCCAATAATGACTCTATTTTATGCTCAGAACCATCTTTTTGAAAATATGATATTCCTTCAGCATCACATAACTTCTTGATATTTGAAAAACTAGCATCAGCATCTGATAGGATACTTACCACATTTTTATGTGTTTTGTTTCCATAGGCATCTGTTTCATAATACCACTTCTGAAATGCATCCAATGTAATATCACCATATTTATTAGGCATAAATATTGCCCATACTTTTTCTTGAATTCATTTCGATAAAATACAAATGTTCCATATCAGGTAAGAAAAACACTATATCCATTTGGAAGTACCCTGGCTTCTTGATAGTTGCGAATGGATTATTTTTTTATATTTGAAATCGACAATTTGTTTTCCAGGTTGTCTCCTTAAGTATTCACGTACTACATCTGGTGGTGGAGCTATATCATTCATACTAGACAAATGTTGTGTCATTTTGACAAATTCATTTTCATTAAGGTAATAATATTTTTTATATAGTTCATCTAAGCGTGATCGATATTGGGCAATTTGGTTTGACATTTGGTCTTCATACGAAGCCTCTCTTGTTGGATGTGTAATATTCGGTGCTCCATGGTTAATATATGTTGCAAGTGATAAGTTACCATTTGTAGGTAACGGTTTGACAGGATATGGGTTCTCGTTGCTATATGAGCTGTATAAATGTGGATCGTAACTATTAGTGCTAAACATATGGTCCAAAAACAAAAAACAAAAGTAATAATGAAATTCATTTCATTATGATTATTATCTAAATTAATAGAGTTATATGTCTTTATAACAACATTTTAAAATATATATATCCGTTTCATATATACATATAACATTTGTTCATTGTTCAACGTTATTTCCCTTTCAATTCACTTATTATGAGCAACTGGAAGATACTATACAAAAACAGCTTCATTAATGATCCAAATCCGAGCATATATAAAATTTTATGTGAGAATTTTAAGACGATTGTAGAACATGAGAAAGATTTGCAACGTTATAGGTATATTATATTATTATATGTCTATAGCTGGAATGGTAACTTCAGTATAAGGCGTTTCAGTACATGGTACAAAAGATTCACAGAAATTGAAAAGATTGATGATCGTCATGAAAGATTAAAGATGTCCAGAGTGTTGATGTCTGTCCTGCTATGTAATATCATGTATAAAGAGGATCTGGACAAAAGCATCGTATATTCATTTAATATATATTTCAATTTTGAATCAATAGTATGATCGTATGCTTGACCATGCAATGGAGGATATGATAGAACTGACTTGTATGTATATCATACATTTCGGTGACAACGATTTAGCAAAATGCGAAAAAGAAGAAAACAAGAATTCGAAAGGAGATATTGTTTACAGAAGTACTGCTGAAAGTATAGTAAGTAGTAAAGTCTCTATAGCATCGTTGTTTGATAATCTGGATGATGATGATTATAATGATGATGATGACAACAACAAGTTGTTAAAGGTGGCATCCACAAAAAGAAAGTGCAGTACATCTAAAGCTCCAAGATTTAAAAGAAAGAAAATAAATCAAAAAAACATTTCAACCAAAAACCAAAAACAAGAAGATAGTACTACAGAGGAAGATGATGATGATGATGATAATAACTTCTCACAATATATAGTAGATGATGATGATGAGGAGCCAGAGTACCAAAATGATTATTAATCTCTGGTCCTAATTGGTTCAAATGATAGATTGTGTTTGTGTGGGAGTGTTGTTTTCATAATTTACATAATTAATTAGCATTATAACAAGTCTTATAAGAAATATCAATAATAGAAAAATAGATGCGTTTCGAGATTTGACTTGAACTCCATTTTTTTTGTTTTGTTTTTTTATTACATAGGATGGTCACTATATGGTGTCATATCACACCATGTGTTGACCATCCTATTGAGATTGTTTTTATTGAATTATTTTTTGAAATTATATTTCATTCACTTTCTATAATTTGAACTAACAACATAAATAGATACATCATAAGATGAGGATTCAAATGGAATAATTATTTTTGTTTAAATTCAAACAGAAAAGCGAAAAAATAATGTAAGCTTGAATTATGGTTTGATTATGAAACGGTAAAAATACACTATAGGGTTATAGCACACTGTGCTATAACCCTTTATTATTCATTATTATGATCTGGCCTAATCGATCGTTTATTTTGATTTTACTATTACATAAACAGAAATGAAATCACATCACTCAATAGCATAGAACTAACTATAACACCATTATAAAAATCAATCCACAAAATACTAACTTTCATCTCATTACATAAATGAAAAATTATAAAATTACGAGATTTGATTGGTTATTTCTTTGAGCTATATAATTGGCTACACTTGGCAATATTTCATTGGCTATTCATTCAAATAATAATTACATTTAATTCAGCTCTAAGGTATTTTATAATCATTATTATATAATATTTAGTGATAGTTTGCTATTTGAAAAGTGTAATGAGTTTAGTTCCTGAAACTGCTGATGTAGGTTCTGTATTGAGATTCCTATTTGGCCGTTATTTCAACAGGCTAATGTAGGTTCTGTGGTTTTTGGTTGATGTTCAGATAGAAATAATATTACTGAAATAGATCCACGAGTTGAAATATCAAATTCAGAGTTTGATGAAAGGAAATTAGCTTAAGTAGATATTAATATCGAAAATAAAAAAATGTTTGTAAAGGATGTTGATAATAATCTGATAAAAGAAATAACATTGGATGGTTTAAAAACCCCAATATATTATTTTTACAAATTGAATAGAGTTATTCATGAAATTGAGCATGAAGATGAACATGCAAATAAGAAAATTAAGCTTGATACATTAAATGATGACGAATTTGCAAAAATTATTAATAATTTAGTAAAGATTTCTGGAAGTAATATTTTAGATTTTACAGGTGCTGGTGTGAAAGTGTTCCAGTTTCCGTTGAACAAGATTTATATTAGAACAAGTTATGACCAAATGTTTATGATTTTAGATGAACATAAAAATACTCATTACACGAATTTATTAATTACAGGTCAACCAGGTATTGGCAAAACCAGTTTCTTATATTACCTACTCTATCGTATTATAAAAACAAATAATGATTGGAAAGATAAATATGATGGTATTTACGTGATTAAAGGTAAGAAAAATGGATATGATAGAATAAAGAAAGTATACCAATTAGAAGGTAATCGTCTCCGTGTTGTAAATAATGATGATAATGAAGTTAAAGATGTTATAGATTCATTAATAATCGTTGATACCTATAATGCAACATTTGACTCTAGCAATACAATTATATCTATTAGTTCCCCTGATAAGAATAATAATGACAAATATGAAATAAAAGAAAAAATTCTTGGAATTGTATTTCGATACATTGGATCAAAGAGAAATTACTGAATGGTTTAATAATTGTACTGATTTTAATGTTGCAAGGGATAATTTTGAAGATGTATGTAGAATGTATGGTAGTATACCTAGACATATTTACTTCCATTATTTATATCATCGTAATTTTGGAGTGTATGGTTATTGGGATTATTATTTAAAATTAATAGACAGTGTTGTAGGAAGTATTGGATATGAAAATTTTGTTGATGAATATATGAGAAAAGAGAATTTGAAATCATATGGATTATCCAATTTAATATTAAAATATGATTATGAAGAGAAAAGTCAACGTTATTTGTCATATAATATATTTGTTCCAAAGGATTATTTGGTTTTTGTATCTGATGCTGTTAGAGATTATATAGTGTGTAAATTTTATCCACCTCAAAAAGAAAAAGAATATGAAGATTTATATAAATATTATAATGATTGTAATGATGTTATTATGAAAAGAATTGCATTCAAAAGGATGATAGCATATGAATTAGCAAAAGGAGATAGTAAATTAGCCGTAGATGCAACAGAAGGAAGGAAAAAGAAATTAAAAAATAGAATCAGATTTAATACTGATAAAAATGCCAAATTTTATCATCCAGATGATGCAAAACATACTGTTTTTTTATTTATTGGATAAAAATGACTATTTTGACTTGATTATTGATGGAATATTTATAAAAATATTATATAAAGAAGTATTTGTATATGATGAAACAAAAATAATAGAGATAATAAAAGTATAAATACTTCATATAATTATATTATATAATAGAATTATAGTAAAGTTAAAACTGGTAGATTTATATATAAAGAGATAGATGAAAATAAGAATGTTTTTAGTTATGAAATAGATATAAATGATAATACATCAAATGGAGGAATAACTGTAGCAGAAGAAGAAATAGAAGATGATATATCAGAAGTATCTCCATTATGTCTACTAACAGACAAAGATATTAGTGATATAGAGTTATTTATAAATAATGATAATATAGTAACTACAGTATATTTAATGAGAGAATGTTATGATAAAATATTTAACATTATTCCAACTGATTTGAGTTATATTGGTCAGAAGAATTATTTGATAGTTGGACATCCTAAAATAGGAAAGACAGTATTATCTGATATATTAAAAGAACATATTCATAAAATGAATCCAGGTATTAGAATTTTACATGTATATGAAGAGAACAATGTATTGGAAAAGAACTATGGTTATAATGAAGATAAAAAAGACAGAGATTATATTGTAATTTCTGATGGAGCAGTAATAGGCGAAGATGATTATGCAGATGCAAAGATGATAATATTATTAGCTGATCCATCAAATAAAAAGTTTAAAACATTTGAAAGTAAAAGATGTCCTTTGATGATGTATATTCCTCCATTTACCAAAGAAGAAATAGAAAAAGTAATAGAATTGCAACATCCTAAATATAAGAAAGAAGAAAATGATATTGAATATGAATTAAATATCCCTGTCAATAATGAAATACATTTCATTAATATAACAAAAATATCACAAGAACTGAAGATAAGTTAAGTAGAAATGAGGTAGAAGAATATAATGAAGAAGTAAAGTTGTATAGAAAAGAATTAACAACTATTATGGAGGTGTAATAGGAAATTACACAATAGAAAAAGATGATATAAATAGATGGATATTACATAATACAGATAATATTAAAATGAGAGATTTTATAAATGGAATTAATATATCTTCTCTTTCAAAAGGTGATGAATGTAATAATGCATTAATCTATGAAACATATGAAAATGATATTACTAAATCCGAAAATTTTGAAATTTATATCTGAAACAATGAAAAGATGGTAAAAGAATCATTCAAATGTATGATAAATGCCAGATAGTGATTTTTTAATTCCATATCAACTAATACAGAATATAGCGATATATTAATCTATCTCAGATTTATAATGAAGATGATAAACAAATTCTATGTGAAGTTAAATCTAAAATAAGCTAAATTTTAAATATTTGTATGTTTGATTAACATTTCTTTTTCGTTATTTCGTAATTTTATTAGAATTTATCTCAAATAGTTGTTTATATTAGTAAGAACAGCTAGAATGTTAATGAAAGTGTATTATCAAAGAGTATTCTTTGATATTAAAAAGAACAATGAACACAATTAATTAAATATTAAGAGAAAATCAAAGCAAGTCGTCGAAAAGTGCTTAATATTTTGAATTCTCTTGGTGTATCTCAATCAATATTGAGATATGTGAACAAAAGTGATTTTATAGATAAACTCATTGTATATTGTGGAATGATTGTTATAATTGTCTTGATTATAGTTGTTTATTATTTTACTAAACTATAATAAGTGAATTAAGTGATAATTAATGAAGTTTTTAATATTTATTATCATTTTTTGTTTTGTTTATAATGATATGATATATTTCATTCATTCAAATATTTTTATATATCAATAATATCTATTAGATATCTATTTCTGGAGAAAAGTGAATATATTTGAGGTAGACCCGAAAATAGTTGTATTACCAAGATGATGTATCTTGATAGTAAAAGAACAAAGAAAGTGCTAGAAAAATGGTTTTTTGAAGTATAAATCATCTTAAAATTATTTATTAGTTAAGATCTGATGTAGTACAATAGCAGCAGATAACTTCAGACAATTATGTACTGGCGAAGCAGGTATGGGAAAGCAAGAATAATTCCTGATTCATGGTTCAAGTATTTTTTCATGTATATTTGCTAATAGGGAGGTAATTTCACAAGAGATGGTCGTGGTGGCGAATCTATTTATGACCGATCATTTTAAGATGAATCCTTTGTCTTGAGACATACTGAACCAGGTGATTTATCAATGGCTAATTCTGGTCCAAATACAAACATAAGTCAATTTTTTCTTACTTTAGTTGCAACTCCTTGGCTAGACAGACATAATGTTGTATTTGGAAAGATAGTAGAAGGAATGAATGTGTTAAGATTGATCGAAAATCAAGGAAGTGGATATTCAAAGAAAATGTGATGTAGTTATTTCTGACTGCGGGGAAATAAAGCCAATTCCTGTTGGTGTGAATCATGAAGATGATGATGAAATTTCAAAAGATGATGAATGTAAAAATTCAAGTTGCAAAAATTATATTACTTCAATGCTAATCAAGTTATTAGATATTAATGATTCGAACAATTCTTTTATATTATTAAACTCATTCTCATCTATAATTTTATCTATTATATTAACAGTTTCCTTAATAAACTCCAAATATGATAGTTACTGTGTTTCTTCAGATGAAATATTTCAATTTCTTTATCATCATCTTCTTTATTATTATTCTGTTTTATAACATCTTCAATAATTTGTTTTATAATTTCATAATTGCTCACAATTTCTTTCTTCAACTCATTAATCCTTTTACAACCATTTCTAATACTATTTTTATGTTCTTTTATTTTCTTCATCAGTTGTTCTTGATTTATATCATTTTGTAAACTATTTAATTTCATTTATTTCTTCAGTTAACTTTTCTTTCATTAAAAAAATCTTCAAACTGAATAGTAAGAAATATATAAATGATGTTTTTCCTATACCTGGTTGAACCGTTATTACTACATTAGATATTTTTACTCCATACGGTCTAACTACTGATAACATTTACAAATATCACGAAACATATCATAATAGCAGCTTCTGATGTATATTTTCTTCATTGGAAATGAAAAACTCTTTCATTTGTGCTTGTATATTCTAAATACTTATTATATTCAACACTTTCAACTAATATTTTGTTTTCATCTACAATATAAGGATGACTAACACTCAAATTATCTTTTCCTTGTAGTATAAATATAGATATTATTTCTTTTCTTAAATTGTCAATATCATAAAATGAGTTGGTTTTTAATAGATTTGAAAGATAATTAATCATATAATATTTCTTATAATTATATATTCCATATATTGTATTTGGTTCAACTACTTCATTTACAACATCATTACCAAATCTAACATTCATTTCATTTATAATTACTTCATCACCATCAACATGAACTACATAATTCTTTAAATCAATATATGTATAAGAAGGTAGAAGAATAAAAACGATTCAAATGTTAAGTGATGACTTTTTTATGCATATCAAGAATATAGAAAATGTTCAGTTATTGAATTCATATATTTATTAATTTACAATTATTCCTCTACCTTTATTTTTGTTTTTTCTTCTAAACCATTTCCATCACCTTTGTTGTGCGCCGTTGAGCTAAATGCGCCGTTGAGCGTTAAGAAGACTTTTTTCAATTCTAAATGATAGTGTGTGGTTTGATGGCGAGTTACGTTTATGATATTAAAATTGAAAAAGTCTTCTTAACGCTCAACGGCGCATTTAGCTCAACAGCGCACAACAACCTTCAGCTTCTATATCTTCTTCTATA
>NGBS01000481.1:0-10756 GCA_002245135.1 Proteromonas lacertae
CATAATAAAAATTTATTCGTTACAATATTGATTTGTCTCCCTTCTTTCTCTTGGGTCTCTCCAGTATTTTCTAAACCATGTGGTTGGTGCATCATCTTTTCTCACTAACTGCAACTCATAGTGTTTGAATCGAATTAATGAAAAACCTTGAATGTCATTCCATTGATATCACCTAAATTGTATGAATATCGATTTTTCTTTGATTATCTTATATACATTGTCTGACCAGTATATGTTCTTATCCATTTTACGTCTTCTCTCTTTGAATCTCACCAAATCACCTACTTCGAAATTTTGACCAGTATGGTCCAATTTTTCATAATTCTTTAAGTTGTAGTTAATTGATTTTTGTAATATTTGTTTTTGTAATTCTGGACTATGGAATACCTCATTTGGTGTATATCCTTTAATTCCTGGTAATGGCTTGTTGTTATAGTCATCTATCACTTCCTGTATTATACTATCGAGTTTTAATTTATAATTCATATCTGGTATAATATGCTTATCATTGTGATCAATATCTGCCATATATGTAGGTGCATCATATCCCAGATCCACCAAGTGTTTGTACAATAGTCTTTTTATCACACTCACTGATCTATCCAATAATGACTCTATTTTATGCTCAGAACCATCTTTTTGAAAATATGATATTCCTTCAGCATCACATAACTTCTTGATATTTGAAAAACTAGCATCAGCATCTGATAGGATACTTACCACATTTTTATGTGTTTTGTTTCCATAGGCATCTGTTTCATAATACCACTTCTGAAATGCATCCAATGTAATATCACCATATTTATTAGGCATAAATATTGCCCATACTTTTTCTTGAATTCATTTCGATAAAATACAAATGTTCCATATCAGGTAAGAAAAACACTATATCCATTTGGAAGTACCCTGGCTTCTTGATAGTTGCGAATGGATTATTTTTTTTATATTTGAAATCGACAATTTGTTTTCCAGGTTGTCTCCTTAAGTATTCACGTACTACATCTGGTGGTGGAGCTATATCATTCATACTAGACAAATGTTGTGTCATTTTGACAAATTCATTTTCATTAAGGTAATAATATTTTTTATATAGCTCATCTAAGCGTGATCGATATTGGGCAATTTGGTTTGACATTTGGTCTTCATACGAAGCCTCTCTTGTTGGATGTGTAATATTCGGTGCTCCATGGTTAATATATGTTGCAAGTGATAAGTTACCATTTGTAGGTAATGGTTTGACAGGATATGGGTTCTCGTTGTTATATGAGCTGTATAAATGTGGATCGTAACTATTAGTGCTAAACATATGGTCCAAAAACAAAAAACAAAAGTAATAATGAAATTCATTTCATTATGATTATTATCTAAATTAATAGAGTTATATGTCTTTATAACAACATTTTAAAATATATATATCCGTTTCATATATACATATAACATTTGTTCATTGTTCAACGTTATTTCCCTTTCAATTCACTTATTATGAGCAACTGGAAGATACTATACAAAAACAGCTTCATTAATGATCCAAATCCGAGCATATATAAAATTTTATGTGAGAATTTTAAGACGATTGTAGAACATGAGAAAGATTTGCAACGTTATAGGTATATTATATTATTATATGTCTATAGCTGGAATGGTAACTTCAGTATAAGGCGTTTCAGTACATGGTACAAAAGATTCACAGAAATTGAAAAGATTGATGATCGTCATGAAAGATTAAAGATGTTCAGAGTGTTGATGTCTGTCCTGCTATGTAATATCATGTATAAAGAGGATCTGGACAAAAGCATCGTATATTCATTTAATATATATTTCAATTTTGAATCAATAGTATGATCGTATGCTTGACCATGCAATGGAGGATATGATAGAACTGACTTGTATGTATATCATACATTTCGGTGACAACGATTTAGCAAAATGCGAAAAAGAAGAAAACAAGAATTCGAAAGGAGATATTGTTTACAGAAGTACTGCTGAAAGTATGGTAAGTAGTAAAGTCTCTATAGCATCGTTGTTTGATAATCTGGATGATGATGATTATAATGATGATGATGACAACAACAAGTTGTTAAAGGTGGCATCCACCAAAAGAAAGTGCAGTACATCTAAAGCTCCAAGATTCAAAAGAAAGAAAATAAATCAAAAAAACATTTCAACCAAAAACCAAAAACAAGAAGATAGTACTACAGAGGAAGATGATGATGATAATAACTTCTCACAATATATAGTAGATGATGATGATGAGGAGCCAGAGTACCAAAATGATTATTAATCTCTGGTCCTAATTGGTTCAAATGATAGATTGTGTTTGTGTGGGAGTGTTGTATTCATAATTTACATAATTAATTAGCATTATAACAAGTCTTATAAGAAATTTCAATAATAGAAAAATAGATGCGTTTCAAAAGTGATTTGGTTTGAATTCCATTTCTTTTGTTTTGTTTTTTATTACATAGGATGGTCACCATATGTTGTCATATCACACCATGTGTTGACCATCCTATTGAGATTGTTTTTATTGAATTATTTTTTGAAATTATATGTCATTCACTTTCTATAATTTGAACTAACAACATAAATAGATACATCATAAGATGAGGATTCAAATGGAATAATTATTTTTGTTTAAATTCAAACAGAAAAGCGAAAAAATAATGTAAGCTTGAATTATGGTTTGATTATGAAACGGTAAAAATACACTATAGGGTTATAGCACACTGTGCTATAACCCTTTATTATTCATTATTATGATCTGGCCTAATCGATCGTTTATTTTGATTTTACTATTACATAAACAGAAATGAAATCACATCACTCAATAGCATAGAACTAACTATAACACCATTATAAAAATCAATCCACAAAATACTAACTTTCATCTCATTACATAAATGAAAAATTATAAAATTACGAGATTTGATTGGTTATTTCTTTGAGCTATATAATTGGCTACACTTGGCAATATTTCATTGGCTATTCATTCAAATAATAATTACATTTAATTCAGCTCTAAGGTATTTTATAATCATTATTATATAATATTTAGTGATAGTTTGCTATTTGAAAAGTGTAATGAGTTTAGTTCCTGAAACTGCTGATGTAGGTTCTGTATTGAGATTCCTATTTGGCCGTTATTTCAACAGGCTAATGTAGGTTCTGTGGTTTTTGGTTGATGTTCAGATAGAAATAATATTACTGAAATAGATCCACGAGTTGAAATATCAAATTCAGAGTTTGATGAAAGGAAATTAGCTTAAGTAGATATTAATATCGAAAATAAAAAAATGTTTGTAAAGGATGTTGATAATAATCTGATAAAAGAAATAACATTGGATGGTTTAAAAACCCCAATATATTATTTTTACAAATTGAATAGAGTTATTCATGAAATTGAGCATGAAGATGAACATGCAAATAAGAAAATTAAGCTTGATACATTAAATGATGACGAATTTGCAAAAATTATTAATAATTTAGTAAAGATTTCTGGAAGTAATATTTTAGATTTTACAGGTGCTGGTGTGAAAGTGTTCCAGTTTCCGTTGAACAAGATTTATATTAGAACAAGTTATGACCAAATGTTTATGATTTTAGATGAACATAAAAATACTCATTACACGAATTTATTAATTACAGGTCAACCAGGTATTGGCAAAACCAGTTTCTTATATTACCTACTCTATCGTATTATAAAAACAAATAATGATTGGAAAGATAAATATGATGGTATTTACGTGATTAAAGGTAAGAAAAATGGATATGATAGAATAAAGAAAGTATACCAATTAGAAGGTAATCGTCTCCGTGTTGTAAATAATGATGATAATGAAGTTAAAGATGTTATAGATTCATTAATAATCGTTGATACCTATAATGCAACATTTGACTCTAGCAATACAATTATATCTATTAGTTCCCCTGATAAGAATAATAATGACAAATATGAAATAAAAAAAATTCTTGGAATTGTATTTCGATACATTGGATCAAAGAGAAATTACTGAATGGTTTAATAATTGTACTGATTTTAATGTTGCAAGGGATAATTTTGAAGATGTATGTAGAATGTATGGTAGTATACCTAGACATATTTACTTCCATTATTTATATCATCGTAATTTTGGAGTGTATGGTTATTGGGATTATTATTTAAAATTAATAGACAGTGTTGTAGGAAGTATTGGATATGAAAATTTTGTTGATGAATATATGAGAAAAGAGAATTTGAAATCATATGGATTATCCAATTTAATATTAAAATATGATTATGAAGAGAAAAGTCAACGTTATTTGTCATATAATATATTTGTTCCAAAGGATTATTTGGTTTTTGTATCTGATGCTGTTAGAGATTATATAGTGTGTAAATTTTATCCACCTCAAAAAGAAAAAGAATATGAAGATTTATATAAATATTATAATGATTGTAATGATGTTATTATGAAAAGAATTGCATTCAAAAGGATGATAGCATATGAATTAGCAAAAGGAGATAGTAAATTAGCCGTAGATGCAACAGAAGGAAGGAAAAAGAAATTAAAAAATAGAATCAGATTTAATACTGATAAAAATGCCAAATTTTATCATCCAGATGATGCAAAACATACTGTTTTTTATTTATTGGATAAAAATGACTATTTTGACTTGATTATTGATGGAATATTTATAAAAATATTATATAAAGAAGTATTTGTATATGATGAAACAAAAATAATAGAGATAATAAAAGTATAAATACTTCATATAATTATATTATATAATAGAATTATAGTAAAGTTAAAACTGGTAGATTTATATATAAAGAGATAGATGAAAATAAGAATGTTTTTAGTTATGAAATAGATATAAATGATAATACATCAAATGGAGGAATAACTGTAGCAGAAGAAGAAATAGAAGATGATATATCAGAAGTATCTCCATTATGTCTACTAACAGACAAAGATATTAGTGATATAGAGTTATTTATAAATAATGATAATATAGTAACTACAGTATATTTAATGAGAGAATGTTATGATAAAATATTTAACATTATTCCAACTGATTTGAGTTATATTGGTCAGAAGAATTATTTGATAGTTGGACATCCTAAAATAGGAAAGACAGTATTATCTGATATATTAAAAGAACATATTCATAAAATGAATCCAGGTATTAGAATTTTACATGTATATGAAGAGAACAATGTATTGGAAAAGAACTATGGTTATAATGAAGATAAAAAAGACAGAGATTATATTGTAATTTCTGATGGAGCAGTAATAGGCGAAGATGATTATGCAGATGCAAAGATGATAATATTATTAGCTGATCCATCAAATAAAAAGTTTAAAACATTTGAAAGTAAAAGATGTCCTTTGATGATGTATATTCCTCCATTTACCAAAGAAGAAATAGAAAAAGTAATAGAATTGCAACATCCTAAATATAAGAAAGAAGAAAATGATATTGAATATGAATTAAATATCCCTGTCAATAATGAAATACATTTCATTAATATAACAAAAATATCACAAAGAACTGAAGATAAGTTAAGTAGAAATGAGGTAGAAGAATATAATGAAGAAGTAAAGTTGTATAGAAAGAATTACAACTATTATGGAGGTGTAATAGGAAATTACACAATAGAAAAAGATGATATAAATAGATGGATATTACATAATACAGATAATATTAAAATGAGAGATTTTATAAATGGAATTAATATATCTTCTCTTTCAAAAGGTGATGAATGTAATAATGCATTAATCTATGAAACATATGAAAATGATATTACTAAATCCGAAAATTTGAAATTTATATCTGAAACAATTGAAAAGATGGTAAAAGAATCATTCAAATGTATGATAAATGCCAGATAGTGATTTTTAATTCCATATCAACTAATACAGAATATAGCGATATATTAATCTATCTCAGATTTATAATGAAGATGATAAACAAATTCTATGTGAAGTTTAAATCTAAAATAAGCTAAATTTTAAATATTTGTATGTTTGATTAACATTTCTTTTTCGTTATTTTCGTAATTTTATTAGAATTTATCTCAAATAGTTGTTTATATAGTAAGAACAGCTAGAATGTTAATGAAAGTGTATTATCAAGAGTATTCTTTGATATTAAAAGAACAATGAACACAATTAATTAAATATTAAGAGAAAATCAAAGCAAGTCGTCGAAAAGTGCTTAATATTTTGAATTCTCTTGGTGTATCTCAATCAATATTGAGATATGTGAACAAAAGTGATTTTATAGATAAACTCATTGTATATTGTGGAATGATTTTTATAATTGTCTTGATTATAGTTGTTTATTATTTTACTAAACTATAATAAGTGAATTAAGTGATAATTAATGAAGTTTTTAATATTTATTATCATTTTTTGTTTTGTTTATAATGATATGATATATTTCATTCATTCAAATATTTTTATATATCAATAATATCTATTAGATATCTATTTCTGGAGAAAAGTGAATATATTTGAGGTAGACCCGAAAATAGTTGTATTACCAAGATGATGTATCTTTGATAGTAAAAGAACAAAGAAAGTGCTAGAAAAATGGTTTTTTGAAGTATAAATCATCTTAAAATTATTTATTAGTTAAGATCTGATGTAGTACCAATAGCAGCAGATAACTTCAGACAATTATGTACTGGCGAAGCAGGTATGGGAAAGCAAGAATAATTCCTGGATTCATGGTTCAAGTATTTTTTCATGTATATTTGCTAATAGGGAGGTAATTTCACAAGAGATGGTCGTGGTGGCGAATCTATTTATGACCGATCATTTTAAGATGAATCCTTTGTCTTGAGACATACTGAACCAGGTGATTTATCAATGGCTAATTCTGGTCCAAATACAAACATAAGTCAATTTTTTCTTACTTTAGTTGCAACTCCTTGGCTAGACAGACATAATGTTGTATTTGGAAAGATAGTAGAAGGAATGAATGTGTTAAGATTGATCGAAAATCAAGGAAGTGGATATTCAAAGAACAAATGTGATGTAGTTATTTCTGACTGCGGGGAAATAAAGCCAATTCCTGTTGGTGTGAATCATGAAGATGATGATGAAATTTCAAAAGATGATGAATGTAAAAATTCAAGTTGCAAAAATTATATTACTTCAATGCTAATCAAGTTATTAGATATTAATGATTCGAACAATTCTTTTATATTTATTAAACTCATTCTCATCTATAATTTTATCTATTATATTAACAGTTTCCTTAATAAACTCCAAATATGATAGTTACTGTGTTTCTTCAGATGAAATATTTCAATTTCTTTATCATCATCTTCTTTATTATTATTCTGTTTTATAACATCTTCAATAATTTGTTTTATAATTTCATAATTGCTCACAATTTCTTTCTTCAACTCATTAATCCTTTTACAACCATTTCTAATACTATTTTTATGTTCTTTTATTTTCTTCATCAGTTGTTCTTGATTTATATCATTTTGTAAACTATTTCTAATTTCATTTATTTCTTCAGTTAACTTTTCTTTCATTAAAAAAATCTTCAAACTGAATAGTAAGAAATATATAAATGATGTTTTTCCTATACCTGGTTGAACCGTTATTACTACATTAGATATTTTTACTCCATACGGTCTAACTACTGATAAACATTTACAAATATCACGAAACATATCATAATAGCAGCTTCTGATGTATATTTTCTTCATTGGAAATTGAAAAACTCTTTCATTTGTGCTTGTATATTCTAAATACTTATTATATTCAACACTTTCAACTAATATTTTGTTTTCATCTACAATATAAGGATGACTAACACTCAAATTATCTTTTCCTTGTAGTATAAATATAGATATTATTTCTTTTCTTAAATTGTCAATATCATAAAATGAGTTGGTTTTTAATAGATTTGAAAGATAATTAATCATATAATATTTCTTATAATTATATATTCCATATATTGTATTTGGTTCAACTACTTCATTTACAACATCATTACCAAATCTAACATTCATTTCATTTATAATTACTTCATCACCATCAACATGAACTACATAATTCTTTAAATCAATATATGTATAAGAAGGTAGAAGAATAAAAACGATTCAAATGTTAAGTGATGACTTTTTTATGCATATCAAGAATATAGAAAATGTTCAGTTATTGAATTCATATATTTATTAATTTACAATTATTCCTCTACCTTTATTTTTGTTTTTTCTTCTAAACCATTTCCATCACCTTTGTTGTGCGCCGTTGAGCTAAATGCGCCGTTGAGCGTTAAGAAGACTTTTTTCAATTCTAAAATGATAGTGTGTGGTTTGATGGCGAGTTACGTTTATGATATTAAAATTGAAAAAAGTCTTCTTAACGCTCAACGGCGCATTTAGCTCAACAGCGCACAACAACCTTCAGCTTCTATATCTTCTTCTATATTCTCTTCTTCAACTTTTTCATTGTTATTTCTTTTTCTTTTACAGATGAAAAACAGATTATTAGATTTAGTAACATTAATTTCATCTGTTTTTCATATATATAGGAATCTGGCCGAATGTCACACAGTCCTAACGAGTTTTCTAGGTGTCAATCCCTTTCATGTTTTGCCGTTGCTAGTTTTCTTGATGCATTGAATGTAAATGGTGATTTCAAAGTATTGCCGTAAACGAATTTAAGATCGAGGTATTTAAAAATTTAAAAAATTGAAATTTGTCCTAAACGCCTTATCAGGAAACATAGATATTCTTAAACATTTATTCAATTTCAATTTGGACAAGCCAATTAAAAAGATTCAGAATAAATTTGATGTTTAATGTACAAACCAACCGTTGAAGACAAAACATTTTTGGAAAGTAAACATATGTCTAAACATATTGATCAATTAAAGGATATGAGAGTTCACTTTATGGAATAACTTTAGAAAGAGTTGATAAGAGGAGAAGTATCAAATATATAGTGTCAGAAAATCAAGCCAAGAAAAGATATTAGAGATCCTTGGTTTGATAAGAATAGATACTATTCATGGAGATTTGAGATTAGTACATTATCATAAAAAGATGTTGAAAATTAATAAACCTATTCAGATAGGTATGACAATCCTTGCTCTTTCTAAATTATTTATGGCAACAGTATTTGTATGAAGGAGTTTTACATTACAATTCACCAGAAGATGTTAGACTCATAATAACAGATACTGACAGTCTCCTTTTTCTCTAATAACAAAGGATATTTATTGGAATTGTTGTTCACTCCCCGTTGAGCGATTAGAGACTTTAGAAACAAACTAAATGCATATTCTTACTTATTTTGATGAAAATTGTTACTTTTGTACTTACTTTGTCATATAACCTATGTCTGCAATATACTTTTTTGATAATTTTAGTATTGTATATATGAAACGCATTTATTTTTCTTTTTCGTTTTAGTGTTTCATTCACTACTACAGACTAAAATACATTTAAATGAGATGATTAGAATTATTGAACGATAATTTATTACTGTCTAAAAAGAAATGTAAAAAGTAAGTACAAAAGTAACAATTTTTCATCAAAATAAGTAAGAATATGCATTTAGTTTGTTTCTAAAGTCTCTAATCGCTCAACGGGGAGTTGTACTCAACGGGGAACAACAGGAATTTCAATCATCTTCAGAAATATATATGGAAGTAATCTAAATATGTCTCCATTCAAAAATTGCTACAAATGGGATTCATTATCATGTAAAACAGGAACATTAAATAAACTCAAGTTTGAGGAACAGGATGGTAAGAAATTCTATGTCATCACTAAATTTAGAGGATTTAAATCCTAATGTTATAATAATGAAAGAAAGGGGCCAGAGCACAGTGTGCTCTAGCCCCCTATTGTTTTTTGATTCAAAAAAATATCCGTTTTTATGTGTGCTCTGGCCCCATATTGTTTTTTCATCATTAGAAACGTTTTTAATGCATAATAAATATATCAATCGATTTCTCTATTTATGCTGGGCTCATATATGCCCTTAGTTTGACTTTCTGATCATAATCGAAATTTAATTTTCTTAAAAAAATTCAAAAAACAATGATAGATAGGATGGCCACCATACTGTGTGATATGACAACATATAGTGACCATCCTATGTAATAAAAAACAAAACAAAAAAAATGGAGTTCAAGTCAAATCTCGAAACGCATCTATTTTTCTATTATTGATATTTCTTATAAGACTTGTTATAATGCTAATTAATTATGTAAATTATGAAATACAACACTCCCACACAAACAATCTATCATTTGAACCAATTAGGACCAGAGATTAATAATCATTTTGGTACTCTGGCTCCTCATCATCATCATCTACTATATATTGGGAGAAGTTATCATTATCATCATCATCTTCCTCTGTAGTACTATCTTCTTGTTTTTTGGTTTTTGGTTGAAATGTTTTTTTGATTTATTTTCTTTCTTTTAAATCTTGGAGCTTTAGATGTACTGCACTTTCTTTTGGTGGATGCCACCTTTAACAACTTGTTGTTGTCATCATCATCATTATAATCATCATCATCCAGATTATCAAACAACGATGCTATAGAGACTTTACTACTTACTATACTTTCAGCAGTACTTCTGTAAACAATATCTCCTTTCGAATTCTTGTTTTCTTCTTTTTCGCATTTTGCTAAATCGTTGTCACCGAAATGTATGATATACATACAAGTCAGTTCTATCATATCCTCCATTGCATGGTCAAGCATACGATCATACTATTGATTCAAAATTGAAA
>NGBS01001006.1:0-20975 GCA_002245135.1 Proteromonas lacertae
TTGAAATGTATTTATATTTATATTATTACTATATTATTATAGTGATGGTATAATGAAAAGAGGAGTAATGAAACCATCCATTGTCTTTTTTTGGTGAACAATTACCAGATATTTATCATGATAATGTTCATAAAGATATGGAAAATTGTGATTTAATATTTGTTATTGGTTCAAGTTTAAAAGTTTCTCCAGTAAATAGAATGGTTGGTTATTCAAATAGTGATACTCCTGTGGTATTAATAAATAGAGAAATTGTAGGAAAACCTGATGAATATGATATACAACTCCTTGGAGATTGTGATGTAGTAGTGAAAGAGTTAATATACAGATTAGGTTGGAATAAAGATATTGAATTGGATGATTTAGAATTGAAGAAAGGTAATGATTTAGATAAGAGAATCATTTGCAATAACGATGAAAGATTAGAATCTGTTCATGAAGTTGTTGATTATTATGTTAAGCCATATTTGTTTTGTAAACCAAGTACATATATATTTGATAATGGGTATGTAGACATATGGAGAATAGATTTAATTATGATAGTGATAGTGATAGTGATGATATTGAAAACGATGAAGATAATAACGAGAATGAGAATGGTGGTGAAGATGGAGGAGAAACGAATAACGATAATATTGGAGATGATAATGAAAAGAATAATGAAGAAATTAATAATGATAAATAATAATTATATATAGAATTTTTTGTTTTTAATAATTCAACAATTTATTAAATGAATAATTATTATATATTTTACTATATCTCATCTTCCTCACCAACATCTTCTTCATAAATAACTTCCTCTTCTTCAGCTCCATAAAATATCTCTAAAAAAATAAAAAATTATATATAATCATATAATACTAACAACTTCATATATAACCTCTTCAATTGTGAATCTATCTACTTTCTCTAAACATACTAAATTTCTCAATAACTCAGATAGTTGTTCATCATCATTTATCTTTATATTATCTTCTTTATTTCCATTTTGTCATATATATCCAACAAAATATCTTTACCATTTTTTCCATTAAAATGCCTTTCCAGTGTAAATATAATACAAAATACAACCAAAACTCCATATATCACAACTATTATCATATATTTTACCTTTCAACATCTCAGGACACATATACATATAATCTTTTGATAATCTCATATTGTTGTTGTTGTTACTACTTAAATACATATCATTCAAATAATAATCAGTTAATATATAACTAATACTACTATCATTATCTCCATTATCATTTTCATCAATATTATCAACTATAAGTATATTGGATGGTTTTATATTTCCATGAAATTTCATATTACTATGCATCTCTTGAATACTTTTACATAAATCAAATAATAAGACTGATCTAATCTCATCATTGTTATAGATTGAAGTAATGTCTTCCATTTCAATATCTTCTAAAGACCCATTCTTATAATAAGGAAATATTGATATAAAAGCATGTTCATTTTGAAAATAATAAACATTCAATTAACTGAATGTTGTATTGATAATTTACGTTTCGAATTGATTGAGATTTTCTTTCCTATTAATATTATACATAAAATAAAATAAATATTAAATACAAATGCTCTAATTGTAGCGATTGGAATATTTTTCACATCAATTATTTTTACAATATTTACTTTCTTACTATCTATATTTTGATAGTATAAGTTGCAGAGCAAGGTAAAATTGATATCTTTTTAATTATGGAAGATGAAAACAATTCAGAGCGTTTATCAATATTAAATTCATAAGATATGGATTTCTATTCATTATTAGAAATAGAAGATATATATATATGAATAATACTAATTTAAAATTTGGTTTTAAATGAAACAAACTATGAGTTCCAGGTGATGATCCAACTATTTAATATTAAATATTTATTATAATATTATATTAATACTTGGAATATTCAATATCCTAGAATCCATTGATTTCTTAAAATCATTTCTTTTTATACTGCTATATAAACTAGATTTCAATGATGATTCTGGACTTGTTACTGTGTTATTATTATTATCATTATCATCTGAAGGAGATAATAACACTTCATTATTATTATTATTACTGTTACTCTCTTCCATTATATCACTATTGCTTATAGTAGTAGACATATTCATTTCATCTACATCATCATAACTCTTTATTTCATCTAATTGATGTAAAATATCATCAATTGATAGTCTTTCTTCTGATTCTACACATATAGTTGTAGAGAGTAATTTATTTATTATATCATTACATTTACTTGATTTTAATGATTTTATATTCTCAAATTTACCACTACAAATATGATCAAATAATTTGTCAATATTTTTATCATTAAAGAGTGTTTTTCCAGTATAAATATAATATAATATACATCCAAAACTCCACGCATCAGTACTAATATCATATTCTTCTTCTTTTAATAACTCAGGGCTTTTGTATCTGTAACTAGTAAGTGGAATATTATTTGGATTTGCTGGAGAATAATCTAACAATAATTGAAAAAAATCAGTTAATATATAATGATTATCATCATCTATTAATATATTGGATGGCTTGAGGTTACCATGAATGAGATTGTTATTGTGTAATTCACTTAACTTTACACATATCTCTTTAAGAAAATCTAATCTGCTATTGGAGTTGAAGTATGTTAGAACATTTGATTTTGCTAAAGATCCATTTGTATAATATGGTCTGAATATTAGAATACCTGATTCTGATGGGATATAACGTATATTGACCTGATCTACAATATCCTGAGTTACTACAAAATAAGCATTTTTCTAAATACAATAAAAACATATATCTATACAAACTCATATATTTTTGACTGTTCTTTCTTACAAACTAACACTTTCATTGTTAAAATTTCTTCGCTATCATCTTTCTGAACTTCATACACATTTACATTTTCTCTGGAGGATATGACCTTATTAACCTAGAAATTAAATACCTTCTCTAATAAAATGGATACTTTATAATTGAGATTTTCCTTCAATTTTTTCTATCAATCAAAATATGACAATATACAAGCTGATATTCCGGCTTAAGATAGAGCAAAGGATTTGTCGATTGCATGATATGAAAAATCTTCTTTTCAAACCTTCAAACCTCCAATTACGTTTGACATATTGACATGTCAGAAATAATATATTTACTTTAAAGTATAAACAAACAAAAACATCCAATATTATATACTTATTATACACAAAATCTATATTTATATAGTACAAAAATTATTCATCATCATCGTCATCGTTAAAACTTAACAATTGTTTATTATTTAATGTCTTATTAACATGAATAGCTGTTTTTACTTTCGGTTGGTTTGTAACCACAGTCTTATTTGATTTTTTGTTAGATCTAAACATTGGTTTCACTCTTACTTCTTTATTTACTTCTTCTTTATCATTCTTATTACCACTGTTCAGTATTTTATTTTCTTCCTTTTCTTTAAACTCTTCAATTGCTTTTCTTTCAATTTCTTCATCTTCACAAGAATTCATAATTCTATAACATATTAAAATAGAAACGAAATACCTTTTCTTTACTTCTTTCTTCTTTTCTTCTTGTTTTTTCTATTTATTATGCATCAACCTATATTATACATGTAATTCTTCCATTTCTTTCTTATTTTTTTCAATTTCTTCTTCATCTACAATTTTTTCCTCATCTTCATCATCATCCGTATATTTAGGCTTTTTTAACAAATTACTATAAGGTTTTAGAAAATCAGGTATGTCTTGATCTTGATATTGTATAGCATCTTGGTATTTCTTCGAACGTTTCATTTTTTATATTATTCAATAAAAACGATGTCTACAAACGACAAAAAATTGAATATATTATAATATGTTTGAGAATGGTTTGATATTGTATTTTGAAATTCTTCTGGAATGATAAAATTATCGCTTGTCTTAGCACTTCTATCTCTTCTGTTGCTTTGCAATGCAGAATTTAGCAGAAGAATTGAGACTAAACTGATTAGTAGTTGGCCACGTTCAAAGGTTAGTTCAATTGAAGAAGCAGGGTATATTCACAATTATGACAATGTAGGGAAATTGTAAGCGAGTTTCAGCCTGAACTGTATTGGCGTTACATTGAAGAATTCCCAGTAATTGAAGATCTCAATTCTACAACCCCAGAGTTAATCGATGATTATATTTTCAAAACAGTAGAAAAGATATTATCAAAGCACCATGCTAGTTTTGTAAAGTATGGAGTAAGTATGAAAGGATCTAGTGTTGCAGTTCAAGCCCAATATGAAATAGCAAAATTATCAAAGGGATTCAGCAAGTGTAAAGGTATTTATTATAATATTCTGATTATTGATAGGTTTATGGTACGATATTGGACAAACGAGTTATTGTGATATTAAAGATATAGAAAAAGCTTTAACGAGTTACATAGCTGATACTAATGTAATAAGAAATGGAATATACAACGGTGATCATATCCATCCATTTTCTGATTTGAATTCAAACTATAAGATAGTGCTCTATGGAAATCCTACATCTAAACAACTCAAAGAATATCATAAAAAGATATTACCATTAGTGAAAGAAAATAAACTCATTTACATCTTGAGAGTAATTCCAACTGAAATAATTAGAGATAAAACAGAGTTAGTAGGTTATTCAGTGTTTTTAGATATAAAAAATATATCATTTTTTAAATGAATGAATTTAATTATTTTCATTAATTCTGTTGTTTAAATGGAATATAAAACCTTAGATGATAGAAAAGTAGATAATACCAAATCAAACACAAACACAGAAGAATCAGATAAATCATCTCAAGATGAAATACATGAAATAATTGAAGGATTCAATATAACCAAACTTAAAGAGAGATATCCCAATCAAACCAATCAAATCATTCAATTCAAAGAGAGTTTATTATCTGAAGAAGAGAATTCAGTTATTGATATATGGGAAATGCAGAATTTAGGTATTCAGAGTATAGAAATGATTACACAATCAGCTGAACCTTTTGATAAGTTGAGAGATATTAGTTGGAATTTTCCAAGTTTAGTTAGTTCAATATCAAGAGTAAAAGTTGAGCCAAAAGTGCAGAAGGAATTAGATTCACTGTATATAGATGCTATTATTATTATTATTATTATTATTATTATTATTATTATATAAATAGACAAACCAATATTCAAGCTGGTGTTAATGAACTTCTAATTAATGGCCAAAGTATCTATTTAGATCCATTCAATTTCAATTATTTTAAAATACAAAAGATGATTATGAACGATATAAATAATGATTTATTATTAAACAAATTGGATTTAGATAAAGAAATTATTCGTCATTATGAGAAGATGTATAATTCAAATAAGAAAAACAAAAAACAAAAATCTGAAGAAGATGATGAATTAGGTAGTATATTTGGAGACTTAGACGATGAAGATGAAGATGATGAAATATCTCAGGATGTAAGTGATATAATAAGAATCAACTTACTAGATAATAACTATAAACAATCCATCTATTTCATTAACAACTTAGAAAAAGATTCACGTTATAAAAGATGGAGTGGTTCAATAAGATATATATTACAACCAAGTTGGCAATTACCTTCTGTTAAAAAGAACTTATATAATGTGATATATGTCATTAATCCATCTACAGTAGAAGGTTTGAATATTTTAGGAGGAATAGGATATTATGTAAGTATGAATGTTCCTGTTAGATTTGGTGTAATATTAAGTGATCCTAACTTAGTGAAATGCAATAGAACTGATTGGAATAACTGTGAAGAGATGGAAAGTAATACTATTGATGGTATATACATATACAATATTAATATATATATAGAAGAGAGTAAAATAAATACAAGAATATTCAATAAAGTGTTCTTATATTTATACACAAAATATTCTAAACAAGTAATTCAATCATTTTTAAATCAATTCCAATCAATTCAAGAAGTACCCAAAGTGAAAGATCTTATACTAAAAGGAGTAACTGCAATGCAAAAGAGTAAAACAATTAAACCAATTAAATATGATGAATTATTAGATATAATAAAGACAGATGAATGTATCAATATTAAAAATTATTATTATATATGATATAGTTGATGATAGAATTAGAATATCAACATCTTATCTAATCTCCAAAGGTTTAACATCATTTCCATTAATGACAATTAATGGATTAGTATATCCAAACGATGACTTAAATTCAATGATGAATTACATTGGTCCAATACTATATGAATTACAAAGATTAGTCTATAATGGTGAAGTTACTGATTCTACGGATATTTTGGAATATTATTGTAAATCAAGTGGAACTTATAAGAAATACCATCCTCAATTCATACAAAGTGTTGATGTATATTATATATATTTATATATTTATATTATAGAAAAGAGAATATGTATTATTATTATCATACAGTCCTGAAATGACAAATTCAGCTGAATATTATATGAATCATATTAAATATTATTATAATAAACTTCCATTAGATAATATTTTTATTCATAATTACATTTTATATGGTGATTATAGTAAATCAGAAGTATAAATATATTTATGTATTTTATTGTATTACTAGATGTGGGAATTCACTATTCAATTCTTTGAACATATTCTCTCCAATATAAACGTTCGAGTTTCTTTTGTTCATAATTCAAAATTACCCAACAATGAAATTGGAGATTTTATATCTAGAGCTATTTCTATTGGATATGATTATGATGATGTTGCAAAAGCTTCAATGTATGTTTCATTGTTCTTCAGTGATTTAATCGGATATAAAAGTGCAAAGACTGAAATTACACTTGAATTAGTGAAGAAGTTGTTTTATATGAGATATAAAGGATTATATGATAATGAGAAGACTTTGAAAGAAATGATTGAGTGTATGTTTATATATATATATATATATATATATATATTATAAATAGCTAAAAATCTATATATTCCACCAGAAATACCTTCTTCATTCAATATTGAAGCTGATGTAGCAACACTCTTCTATAATGGAAGAATAATTAGAGAAATAGATACAATATTAAGTGAAGACTTAGGAATATTGGAGAATACAGAGAAAAACAGTAATAATCAAGCTTATAAGACTATTGTAGGTCAACCACATAAAGATAAATTGTATAATATTATACTATTATTATTAATATAGTGAAACCATTACATATTTATTATTTCTATCTTACATTCATACTCATTCATCCTCTTCAATTAGATCCTTAGAATTACCTAAGAAATATAAATATGTATTATTAAAGCAACAAAATGAAGCTGTTAAGAAAGATAAGAATTATCCAGTAGTAAGCATAGAAGCAATAGTAAATCCACTAAGTGAAGAATGTCAGAGAATAATGGGAATAATTGACACATTAAGAAATGGTTTGAAAGATTATATAGACATATATATCTACTTAAATCCATCTAGAGAAATCAGTTCATTTCCGCTAAAAAGATTTTACAGATTTGTTGGAATTAATTCAAATAATGAAGCGTTATTCTTAGAACCTCCCAAGAAACAAGTATTAACAATGGGAACAGAAACTCCTGAATCATGGATTGTTCAAACTTATAAAGCAGAACACGATTTAGATAATATACAAATGAGTTCAGATAATGTTTTACAAACTGGAGGACTAGTTTATGCTGAATATAAACTAACTAATATTGTAGTACAAGGTAGTTGTATTGATTTAACCCATGGTGGTACACCTCCGCATGGTTTACAGTTAGTTATGAAATCTAAAGATTACAAAACTGATTCATTAGTGATGCAGAATATGGCATATTATCAATTGAAAGGAGATGCTGGTGTATGGAATATTGAATTAGCTGAAGGAAGAGCAAAAGAATTATATTCTATAGTCGATAAAGATATTGTGAATAAAATAAAGTATTTAGATATTGAAGATATTAGAACACATACTGTTACATCTACACAAATGATAATTCGTGATTTTTATGCTAATTATGATTCTTTATATGTTGTTAAGAATGAAGGAAAAGAGAGTGAATCTGTTTTAGAAAGTAGTGAAAATGAAAAACGTATATATATATATATATATTAATAATAATAATAATTATAAAAATAGAAGAAGCTGAAGTATCAAAGAGTTGGTTTGGAAAAGTAAAAGAGTCAATATTAGGAAAGAATATAAAAATAGGTGCAAATGAAACAATCAACATCTTCTCATTAGCTTCAGGTCATCTATATGAAAGATTCATTAAGATCATGATGATGTCTGTGGTAAAAAGAACTTCAAATCCAGTCAAGTTTTGGTTAGTGGAAAATTTCTTTTCACCTGCATTTAAAGTATATATATATATATATTTAAATATATTATTATTATTATTTAGTCATTTATTCCTCATTATGCTAAAGAATTAGGTTGTGAAGTTGAATTAGTCACTTACAAATGGCCAAAATGGTTACATCCACAAACAGAGAAGCAAAGAATCATTTGGGCTTATAAAATACTCTTTTTAGATGTGTTATTCCCATTAAATCTAAAGAAAGTAATCTATGTGGATGCAGATCAAGTAATGAGAAGTGATTTAAAAGAATTATATGAAATAGATCTACATGGAGCTCCTTATGCTTATACTCCATTCTGTGATAGTAATAAAGACACATTAGGATTTCAATTCTGGAGACAAGGTTATTGGGCTGACCATTTACAAGGTAGACCTTATCATATTAGTGCTTTATATGTAGTAGATTTAGATGTATTTAGGAAACGAGGTGTTGGTGATATATTAAGATCAATATATGATACTTTGTCAAGAGATCCAAACTCCTTGTCTAATTTAGATCAAGATTTACCTAATTATGCACAAACTCGAGTTCCTATTTATTCTTTACCACAAGAATGGTTATGGTGTGAATCGTGGTGTAGTAATAGTACGAAAAAGAATGCTAAGACTATAGATTTGTGTAATAACCCAATGCACAAAGAACCAAAGTTGGATATGGCTAGAAGGATTATTTCTGGTAATTTATTCCCTGAATCGTGGATTGAACTTGATAATGCTGTACATGAGATTGAGATGAAATATAATTAAGAATGATACTAACGTTTTCTATTATTTTTCTATTATTTTCAAGTTATTTTTGTAAATTATAATGAAATAGCATTAGATATTGCGCTAATGCTCAAATATTATATATAAAAGATTATTCGTTTCTTTAGTATACTATAAGAATTTTCTAAGTGCTTTTTGACTTTAAATAGATTTTTCTCAATAACTATAAGGAATAAAATAGTAAAAATTTGTCAAAGTATAGTTAGTTTCATAATTACCTCCTTCATGTCATTCGTCTGTTTTTAATAGGTTACATTATAATTGAATAATAACAATCATAAATAATAACATTGATATATTTAATTTATAGTTAAATACAAACTTGAACATGTAATCAATAGATGTGTAGAGTATTGGCTTTTTATTCAAACTTAAAGACAATTAAAAAACGAAAAGAAAAAGGTGTTGAAGTCCTATTTGCAAAATAGATTAGAATTCTTATAGTGTAATTCAAATTTTCGTTTAAATAAATAGTTGATCTTAAGATGGCTTTGGAAGATGATATTCTAGCTGTTTATTTACCAATGTACAGTGGTAAGCTACCAGAATATTCCTGTGGTTTTGTGTTTGGATTGTTAATTCTCAACTTAATAGTCACATTCATTTCAGGGATGATATTGGTTGTTATATCGTTACTGATATATCTAGCAGCACCAATAATAATTTGTTCCTTAATAGCTTGTTGTGTAATTTTTACCCTCTTTATTTTGGGTAAAATGAAGAGTAATGAAGATATTATAGCATATAGCTGTACAGCTTTTTGCCTTCTTTTCCCTTTGCTTTTTCTTTTATACTATTTGGATGGATTTAGCTATTCTATGTTTTTTAGAGAGAAGAAATATATAGATTTCTTCTTGTGGGGTTCAGTGACAGCTGCTTCATTAACAGGTTTAGTTAATTTAATCAATTTCATCAAATATTATTGTTTAGCTATTTATCATTTATGTATGTTAATTGGTTATTGTTGTATTTCAATTTTTGATGCTGATTGTTGGTCTAGTTGTAAATCTAACTGTAGTGAATGTTGTTCATCATGTTATAATGGTTTAACGAAATGTTGTGAATATTTGATTGCATGTGTTTATATATCGTGTAAAGGAGTGTATAAATGTATGGAAGGAGTTTGTTTATTTATATATGATGGAATATACTATTTATATGACCAATGTAGTGAATGTTGTTGTTGTTGTAAAGAAAGAAGTCATAGTTATGAAAATCATAAACATGAGAATGTGATATCTGAAGGAATAAAACATATATTTCTATTTCTATGGAAATCAATATTATTTATAATGATTTATAGTTATAGAATAATAAGATATTGTTTATATTATATAAGTTGTAAAAAGATAAGATGTTTAGAATCTAATGAATGTTGCGAATGTTGTAGTTGTAGTTGTAGTAATATATTTTCTGATGTAGTTGAAAATCCATATAATGAATTATTAAAAATATCTTGTATGAAAAGAGTAGAAAAAGGTCGAAAATATATATTTAAAAACATATTGAAAGGATTTAAAAGATTATATAGATATGAAATATTCCATTATGCTATTTGTAATATAATAGAAAGTGTAATAAAAAGATTATATCTAAAAATCTCAGGAGATAAAAAGGGAAGTGTATATCCAGATGATGATGATCCAAAAACAATAAAAATAAAAATAGATGATAAAGATGATGATGATGATGAAAATAATAACAATGGAAATAAAATAATCACATCATCTAAGGGAAGTAAAGTACCAGTTGGATCTAAAGGAACAAAAGTGGCAATTACATCCAAAGGAACAAAAGTAGTAATAAGTGAAGAAGAAGAAAAACGAAAGATAATTGAAGACAATCTAAATATTCCAAAAGATGAGAATAACACTCCTTTATTCTTCCGATTACCTTCAAGAGACTCAATCAATTCATCAAGTGAAAAGAAGAAATCAATCATAAAACTAAGTATAGTAAATCTAAAACGACCATCTATATATCAATTACCTTGCTCATCTACATCAAACAAATCATTTAGACCTCCACATCTCACTCCAATTGATATTCCTGGATCTATTTAATAATAGATGCAAATATCTCTCTTTCAATTAAGCTAAATACTATTAAAAATATAATCTAATTCTAATTGAAGTAGTTTGGTTTAAATTATTCTAAAAATTGATAATGAAAGTATTTATTTCATCAGTGTTATGTGAAATACTATCAAACAGATACATAATTATCGAAAAAAGCGATAAGTTACTCTTTAGTCTATTCATTACATTCATTAAATCGTGTAACTGAAATACTTGAAAAAAACTTGTATTATGAGAATGTAAGGTGTGATTAGATATACTTTTTTGTTAAGCAGATAAACTGATTCTAGTGAAAATGGTTTTAGGCAATCAATACAATGAATAGAATCACAGATAATTTAATTCTAAAAGCCTATATAAAAACATGAGCTAAGTAAATAATAAAAATAATGATAATAATATTAAATATTTAAAGAATCCTTTGATATTTGATTTTTTTGTTCTTTTGATAATAATGATAAATATAGGAAAATGTTTCTAAAAATGATTCTAATTCTAATTTATCTATATTTTCTTTCAATGTTATTAAAATTTTCTTTAAACTTCCAAACACTTCTTTTCTTTTATCATTAATCTTAATCATGTTTCATATAATTCATTCCCTACTTTATGTTTCAATCTATCTTCATTTTTTGTTGTCAATAATCGATTTATCAACTCTTTCATCATATCATCTGTTATGAACTCTTTATTATATCTACATCTCATGATGTTATTTAGAGTTTTAAATAGATTATTATATTCATTAAATGGTAATCATTTCATATAATACACAACCAACTAACTATATTATACTTCTCTCATTCAAGCACAAATCACATGTCTTTACATTCACTTACATTTTCAAAAACAATATTTCTACTCTTTAAATTACCAATTGTCATACCATTCTGATATAAAATCAACAAATTATAGCAAATGCTGCAAATTATGCTAATTGTTGTAATATCCTCAAGATATCAACATGAATCCACTGTCAATATTCAAATAACACATTTGAAAGGGACAGATAAAGTAAAATGGACAATCTAGTCATGCAAAGTTATTTTCAACAAATTTCAAAGGTTTCTTCTCTTTTACAAAAAAGTATATAAACAGATTTATTATTCTAACAACATTTTGACGTTGACCTATCATTTAAGTTCACCATTGCTCATTTCGACTATTGCTTTAACCAATAGTAATAATTAATTTAATATACTTCATAGCCACATAAAGATATCGAGTATAAAACTTCGTCTTCAACAAAATTTAAAAATGACATTTTTTAATTTCAAATAATAGCCGTTTTATTTCAGTTACACGATTTAATGAATGTAATGAATAGACTAAAGAGTAACTTATCGCTTTTTTCGATAATTATGTATCTGTTTGATAGTATTTCACATAACACTGATGAAATAAATACTTTCATTATCAATTTTTAGAATAATTTAAACCAAACTACTTCAATTAGAATTAGATTATATTTTTAATAGTATTTAGCTTAATTGAAAGAGAGATATTTGCATCTATTATTAAATAGATCCAGGAATATCAATTGGAGTGAGATGTGGAGGTCTAAATGATTTGTTTGATGTAGATGAGCAAGGTAATTGATATATAGATGGTCGTTTTAGATTTACTATACTTAGTTTTATGATTGATTTCTTCTTTTCACTTGATGAATTGATTGAGTCTCTTGAAGGTAATCGGAAGAATAAAGGAGTGTTATTCTCATCTTTTGGAATATTTAGATTGTCTTCAATTATCTTTCGTTTTTCTTCTTCTTCACTTATTACTACTTTTGTTCCTTTGGATGTAATTGCCACTTTTGTTCCTTTAGATCCAACTGGTACTTTACTTCCCTTAGATGATGTGATTATTTTATTTCCATTGTTATTATTTTCATCATCATCATCATCTTTATCATCTATTTTTATTTTTATTGTTTTTGGATCATCATCATCTGGATATACACTTCCCTTTTTATCTCCTGAGATTTTTAGATATAATCTTTTTATTACACTTTCTATTATATTACAAATAGCATAATGGAATATTTCATATCTATATAATCTTTTAAATCCTTTCAATATGTTTTTAAATATATATTTTCGACCTTTTTCTACTCTTTTCATACAAGATATTTTTAATAATTCATTATATGGATTTTCAACTACATCAGAAAATATATTACTACAACTACAACTACAACATTCACAACATTTATTAGATTCTAAACATCTTATCTTTTTACAACTTATATAATATAAACAATATCTTATTATTCTATAACTATAAATCATTATAAATAATATTGATTTCCATAGAAATAGAAATATATGTTTTATTCCTTCAGATATCACATTCTCATGTTTATGATTTTCATAACTATGACTTCTTTCTTTACAACAACAACAACATTCACTACATTGGTCATATAAATAGTATATTCCATCATATATAAATAAACAAACGCCTTCCATACATTTATACACTCCTTTACACGATATATAAACACATGCAATCAAATATTCACAACATTTCGTTAAACCATTATAACATGATGAACAACATTCACTACAGTTAGATTTACAACTAGACCAACAATCAGCATCAAAAATTGAAATACAACAATAACCAATTAACATACATAAATGATAAATAGCTAAACAATAATATTTGATGAAATTGATTAAATTAACTAAACCTGTTAATGAAGCAGCTGTCACTGAACCCCACAAGAAGAAATCTATATATTTCTTCTCTCTAAAAAACTGCTTATAACCAAATGGATCCATCCAGTACATTAAAATAATACCTACAAGCGCTAAACAACCAGCACCACCTCCATCTGTTGTCGGATCTGGAAAACATGTTACATAGACCAAACCACCAATACAACCTGATACTAATAAACTTATGATTATAGGAGCTATTAAATATATCAGAAATGATGCTGTAACTAATGTCATCCCTGAAATGAATGTGACTATTAAGTGAGAATTAACAATCCAAACACACCACAGTCCCAGTCGTCTGATAATTCACCACCACAAATTGGGAAATATATTGTACTGAAAGAAAAAATATCATCCCCCACAGCCATTTTAAGAATAACTGTTTATTTAAACGAAAATTTGAAATTAGTGTAAACTTATTAATTGTTTTAATGCTAAAGTTGCTAGTTAGGTTAAAAACAGCCTTACCTGATGATAACTCATTATTATATACAGTATTAAACCTACAATTGTGTAACAAACTACTATCTTAAGATTTACTCTTTCACTTTTTATTTAAACACTGTATTGTAAGTCATATCCATGATTTACATATTAAATTACTTGAAATTATCCTGCTAGCCTTACTTCACATAAATCTACTTTCTTTAGATGATTTTGCATAGCTAAAGCCTTTAATTTCTTTTTGATATTGTTATTACACTATAACTCCTACAAAAAACAATATAATCATTAATATTTTAAACTATTAAAAATTAATACTCATATTCTATATTAATCCAAATTCATCTGCTGCATATAACAAATCTAAAGATTTTCTTCTCGTATTCTCGCTTTCTTTGGGAGTCATCATTGATAAATGTGAATGAGGCGTAGTTGGTGATAGTTTACCTGGACCTGTTGTTTTACTAACATTATAATTTGAACTAAATGATGATTTTATCTCAAATTAACAGTTTTTGAACTTTCAGAAGTTACAAACGAATCAATTGACGGAGATGAATTAAGAAATACGTGATATATATCTATAAATGATAAATAAAATGGATCAGTCTCACATTGATAATCCTTAAACCTATTCATATGTAAATATATATATTATGACAATAAATATACTTTTTGGTTTTATTATATTTCTTTATAATCTTATCAACATCTTCAATGTTTTTATTCAACTCAGTTGATAGTATTTTTAATATTTGTTTGTATTTCCTTTCAATTTTTGTTTTTGGTGGAATTGATGTTTTTGAAGTGATATGATAAAGTGTATTACATATAAAAGGAACAATTTTATGATATTTCGTTTCACCTTCCATTAATATTAAACACTATTTAAATTACATAAATAAATAAATATCTATCTATATATATATATATATACTTCATATAATATGGTTAATAAATAATCCAATATATTCTTATTGAATATTTCATAACTACTATAATAGAACCGAATAATCCATTCACACATTTCTTTGATGAATTCATATTTATAAATCATTGGATCAATTACAAATAACGAATTTTCACTTGACATATTCAACGTTGTATTAGCTGTATTATTCATTTTTGTATTAGGTGTATTATTTACAGTTGTATTAGGTGTATTTGCAGCTGTATTATCTGTATTGTTGGTAGTAGCTGATTCAAATGATAAATTATCATCAGTAATGGATGTGTCTAACAGTACTGACTTATGCAAAGTCTTAAGTGGTGATGGAGAATCTGTAACTGTATTGTTATAACTAACAGTTGAATAATTCAAACTTGAATTATTACTACTATTGGAAGGATATAATGGTGGTGGTGGTGGTGGAGATGGAGATGATGATGATTTAGTAGGTGAAGGTTCAATAATTGATATTAATTCAATAGAATCAACACTTTCACTTCTTCTACTACAATTACTGTTATTATCAATGGAAATTGAAAGAGATTCATTCTTTATTGGAGAGGTTAATAATGATGCATTGTTACTATTACTTATACTACTATCAACATCACTATCATACATATGATTAGTAATTTTCAATTTCAATACATCTGATAAGATGATTTTAGGAGATGATATATTTGTTGAATTATCTATTTTCTTTATGGGAGTTGTTTGTCTTTCTGATTGTGGTATTTTTAATGGTTTTATAGGAGAAACATGATAGAATAATGGATTATTTGACACTACAGATGTACATAATATTGTGGAAACACTTGGAGTTTGTATTTTAGGGAAATCTTTTAATTTATTCTCCTTTAAGTTCTTTAACACAACATAATATCTATTAAACATATCTCTCACATTGAAATACCATAAATACTTCAAAAATTGTTTGTAATAAGTGACAATTTCAGAATATTCATCTAATTTTGATAAATAAGAGAGTAATGAATATAATTCTGGGTTTTGTATTAGAATAACAATAGCTGATATGAAATAATATCTAATTTTCTTTCTCTTTCTAAACTCATTCACACAATTAGGTGAAAATATATCATATTCAGTTGTGAAGTTACATAAATCAATGTTAAAATATTGTAAAAAGTTTAACATTAGTAACTTATACAAACCAATATTTGGATTATCAAATAAGCAGAAAAGGAACTCCAAATGATTACAAACTACTCTTGGGACTTTATATCTTAATTTATTAAAATGTAAATTCAAAGTTGGTAATAAAATATGTTTAGAAAACACGAAATTATCTTGAATAATGATAGATAGGTGATATATTTGTTTTAATAATCGATGATTTATATCCTTCAATACTTTATTAAGGAGATATAATGATAAATCAAAGGTTTCAGCAACTGATGAGATTAATTGCAATTGTCTTATATTATGAACACGTAAATACTGTTTGAATATTTGAAATATATTCTCTTCTACTGATTTCTTTGATAATAACTGACTATCGATAATAAATAAATATATATATTTATACTATAATCTAGCTATATCAAATTCATTATCATTTCTTAATAATATTTCTACTGCTCTTTCTTCTCTACCTGAAAGTTTATAGAATCTAATGGCTGTAGCATAATTCCAACTAGAGCATACAGATACTGCTTTTTCAACTTTTGAGCACTTAATTCTTTGATTATCAATTTCTTTTTGGTTGAATAAGAGGATGGATAATACAGTGGTGTATAATTTAAATATGAAACGATCAAATTTGCAACAATAAAATGTAAAAAGTAAAAACTATTCTCCTTTTCATGACTGTCATTCTTACTACCATCATCATTATCACCTTTCCTATTGTCTTCATCATCATCTTCTCCTTCATTATTATTCTCCTTATTATTTCCATATTTTGAATTGATATAATTACACAAATCAAATAATTCAGATAGACGATAATGTTCAATAAACAATAATCCTATATTTACCAACTGACTATAACTATTATTATTATAATTACTATGATAATAATTATCAAAATCAAATCTGGAAGGAAAAGTATAATTCTTATAATGTTGAAATAAACTAATTTGCGACTTTTCATATTTTTTGTTTTTTGTTTTATTAAAAAAATACAAGTCTCTGATTGGATGATATAAAAACAAGAAATATTTATCAACATCAGAATTAATATATGTTGAATTAATATTCCTTAATTTAGAAGGAATCATTTGATTGGCTAATAAATAATACTGTATTTGTCCATTACCAATATTACTGTTTGTTATTAATGCTATTATAACTATTTCCATAATTGGAATTTATACTATATCTTCTTCTATTATTATTATTATTATAACTTATTTTTCGAAATGTTGAAGTTACATTCCCAGTACTGTTTGATCTATTATGATCTATACTATAACTACGTTGTTTTCTTTCACTATTTGGTTGTTGTTGATTATTGTTATTACTGCCTCCTCCTCCTCCACTATTTGTTTGATATGTTAATGGTGAATCAGATCTTATAGAATTTGTTCCATTTTGATTGCTTTGAATTGGCAATATTACATTATTCGAATTATATGAAAACATATATAAACTTAATAACATTCTGATGTTATATAAATACACCATTTCTTCCACATTATAGTCAGATAAGTGAAGTTCTATATCGTGTAATAAATGAACTATATTTAGTAATGATAAATTATCATCTTTACTATGAAAAGAAGTTGTAAATGAAGATGATGAAGTTGTATTTGATGACGAATGTAATAATAATAATGTAGAGAGTATATTCTCAAAGTATTTTATAATAATAGGTAAATAGAATGAATAATATTCATTATTTGAATTATACAACTCTCTTGATAATCTGAACAGATTGATCGATTCATTGTACATGGGCTTAATAGTGTTATATTGAATATATAATGAAGGTTTAACATAAATATCCATTTGTAAAGTCTGTTTTAAATTATTTAAATAAGAAAGTGGTGTTAAAGTATTATAATTAACTATATATATATATATATTATAATTATACATTTTTCTGAATAAAATACTGGACACTTTATATACCATAAATAATAACCATTTGAATAATATATAATCTGATTATTCTCATTCATTTCTTGTATCACATTAGTCGTAGATGTATGGGAATTTAGAATATTCTCATGTTTACTACTATTCATTGGAGAATTTGGCGAAGATGATAAAGATAAGAGATTATAATGAAACTGACTATGTCTGTAGTTATTGTTATTATTATTAGCATTATTCAATTGGAATGAATCTATGGAGTAATCTATTGAATTGTTAATGTAAAGGGAATAATGGCAATTATTGTTATTTCTAGATTTATGATGATGTCTAGTATTAGTGTTTTTATCTAATTGTATAGTGTATTGATCTTTACATATTATATATTCATTCATATCATTACTGTGGATCAATATTAATGGTTTTAATGAAGGTGTATAAATCTTTAATTTTCCACTATTCGTTATTGTTAATATGATTGATCTACTTAACATCCACTCTATTTGTATTACTTCATCTTTTGCTTCACTTTCACTTTTGTATAAGATACAATGATGGAAATTGTTGTTGTAAAATGTATAAGAGTATAATTGTGTATATTGTGAACTATTTACAGCAATAAGAGCAGTATGGTTTACAGGGTGAGTAGAAATACAGATTGATGATATCTTTGAATTATACTTATAAGGGAATATCTTTTGAGATAAATGCATTGGGATTAATAATGAAGAAATTGAACTATCAATATCGTATGAAAATACATATAAATGAATAGATTTCTCATAATCAATTGATGACAAGTATATATACAACACTGGACATTGAGGAGTTGGGAATGTAACGGATATATCACAAATATGTGGGTCTAATATACTTGATAGAGGTTTTTCATCTGACTGAACTAAAGAGATTAATTTCCAATTATCTGTCATAAAGGGATAAATACCAAATATCATTTCAAAATCTTGGGTTATTATTACTATACAATCATTTGAATTTGATAATATGGCTTTTATAAAGGTATAATGTGATTCAAACGATCCAAAACATCCTTTTGGTACTTTAAAGAAGAATTTGTTTAGATATGGACAATCTATAAATGAATATTCATTCAAACCAGGTTGAAATTGTATAAGTTCACCTTCACTGGTTAATAGAAACACGGTCTTTCCTGAAATATGTGATGAGCTGTATAATAAATCAGCGATTTCAAATGTCTGTTGATTTGCATTGGAGTCAATAATCCAAGATCTAAAACAGACACTCTAGTTGAGTCCAGTAGTATTACATAGCTTCCATAGAATTTAATACTCTTCCATGGTTCATCTTCTGATAAACACACCGGATCACGAGATAATGAAAAAATATCATTCATTATCGACAAGCTTTTAACTTGAACCCTACATTTGAAATTTTTTATAAAAATGTCTGATGAAGAGTCTCATGAGGATAACACTCATGAAGAAGGAAAAAATAGTGTAACAGTATATTATAAATAATTATTGTTGTAGATAAAAGTTGGAATGGTGGGTGAAGCTCAAATTGGTAAGACTTCACTGATGGTAAAGTATGTAGAAAATAAATTCGATGAAGACTATATCCAAACACTAGGTATTATTGATTTTTGTTAAAAATTAGGTGTTAATTTTATGGAGAAGACTATTCTACTGAAAAATACTGAAATCACATTCAGCATATGGGATTTAGGTGGTCAAAGAGAATTTAGCAATATGCTGCCCTTAGTTTGCAATGATGCAGTAGTAATACTATTTATGTTTGATTTGACTAGAAATAGTACACTGAGAAAGTATATATATATATATATAAGTTTTATGTTGTTATTTTATTATATATAGTATTAAGGACTGGTATAAGCAAGTGAGAGGATTGAACCATTCTGCTTTGCCATTTTTGATTGGTACAAAATATGATCAATTTACCAAACTGACAAAAGAAGAACAAGAAGATATATGTAAATTTGCAAGAAAATTTGCAAAAGCAATGAAAGCTCCATTGGTATTTACGTCTGCTAGTCATTCAATAAATATTAGAAAGATTTTTAAGATTATAATTAGTAAAGTATTCGCTTTGAAATGTACGATTGAAGAAATAAAGAATGTAGGAGAGCCAATATTAGAATATCAGTATTAGAGAAGATTACATAGTCTTTTTTTAATTTTGCTTTCTTAATTTATTACTTTTTAGAAAATGTGTGTTTTTATTCCTAAGCATTATATAAACAAACAAAAAAAAGTTATATATCATCTATTTCTTGATTTTCCAGTATTTTTTGGCATTTTCAATTTATTCTCTTCAATACTAATTTTCAAATTCCCCACATAATGCGGTGCAATTTCCATCAACCATTTAGGATCTATTACAGTAACAGTTCTCATGTATTCTTTAGTAGTAAAAAACTAATTCATGATACAATACCCATTCAGGTTTTGGTTCTTTGTCAAATAGTAAAGATTGTGGATGAATATTAGTCGTATGTCTATGCCTTGTAGTAGCATATGAACCACTCTTCTGTTCTTTCGCTGTATGCATAAAATACCCTTCACAAAGTGCTTTCCTTATTGCGATTAGATTGTTAACATCACTTTTAATTTCTACTTCTACTCTTGAACATAAGTT
>NGBS01000648.1:0-28907 GCA_002245135.1 Proteromonas lacertae
GATAAGATGAAGCTTCAAATGAATTTGTTGGTAAATGATCGTAATGATGCATTAATTAAAATGAATCAAGCAATACAGAGAGGTGATGAACAAAGTGCTAAATATTATCAACAATATTTTAGTCAATTAAACAGTAGAATAAAAGAAGATAAAGATATCATTAGAAGAGCAAGATTGTATGAAATGGTAAAAGGAATTCAGATGTTGCAAAAAGAATGGAGACAGCACAAATTCCTGAAGATATGTTACCAAAAGATCCAACACTATAGTCGATGAAGGTGAAATAAGAACAAACAACATGATTGATTCACAAAATACTAAAGAATGGACTAATGATGAATTCAATAAAACAGTTTTAGGTCATCCTGTACCTAAAGAATGGCAAAATGGTGACTTGAATAAAAGACTTCAGATAAGTATGAAATTGTTCAAACAGGCATGCAGTCAATGGAAACAATTTGAAGGAAGTCAACTACAGGAAGCACTTAATAAGATGACTGAAGGTGATTTTTATGGTTTCGCGAGTAACTTATTATCCTGCGTGAAGAATATTTTTAGAATTTTCCCTATCTTATTTTATACATTCACTGGATATTTGCATGGTGGTGTCACTGCAGACATGAAAGAAGTTGATGTTGCAATGAAGTACTGTAATACAATTATCATTACATGTATAGCATATTACTTATGGAGAAAGAATAAGTTAGGAAATTATGGGTTCATTACAGTGTTATGGTACTACATGTATGACTACTATGATATAATAAGAAAATTAAGTGGCAATCGTATACCAGATATTTATACTTTAATGGATAACAATTATGACAAAGTAAGTAAGTTGTTACCTGAATCACTTCAAAATTCATGGTTACCTTTACAATTTTTATTCAATACATTCACATCATTCTTCACGAACTCTCATCCTTATGTTAAAGTATTAGCAAACGCAGCACCACTATTCTTTAAATTTGCAAACTTTGATAAAATAAATACTAAAAATGGAATTACAGGACTCTTAGGTGCATTACCAAAATCAGCTACAGATGTCAAAGGATGGATAACTTCTATAGGTACATATGGTACAATACTTAGCGCATTTGGTGCAGTAGCAGGTTTAATGGCTCCTTCAGGATTGTCACAATTCTTAGATAATGGTATCATACCAAAGAATGATGTAGTCAACAACACCTACAATGAGTCAAATTTTCATCCTAAAGGAATTAATTTACCTAATGGATTAACAAATTTTCAAGCTGGAACTATGAATGCAATACAATTAAGTGAGATTATGAGACTCATGAACCAGTACGGTTATGGTGGAAGAGGCAAAAAAGTACATTCGCGAAGGATACTTTTGACTAACATCAATGGTAAAGGAGCATTATCGAACTTCGACATTGAAGAAATTATTCAAAAAGAATTCAATGATTTTGATAAGAAGTTCAAAGGTTGTTTTTGTTGGGATGAATTGATATTACCAATACCTAACAAAATGGATCAGTGGGGAATCATTATCAATACACTCACTACAAAAGCAAAACCAGACAGTGTAGGTCATTGGGTTGCTTTAGTAGTAGACAATGATAAGAAGATGTTCATGTACTATGATTCTTTTGGTGAGGATCCTCAGAAACTAGAATATTTCAAAGAATGTTTGAAAAAGTTCAAGAAATTTCATGAAAAACCATATCAGTTAAAAATCAATGCAGTTCAAAACCAGAATAGTAATACAAGTAATTGTGGTTTTTTCGCAATCAATTTTTTGAACGATATATTAAATAGAAAAAGAACATTCAAGCAGGCTACAGATTTTAATACAGTGGTAGGTGAGAAAAGAGTAGCAATGATGAAAAAGAGTTTGGAATAGTATAAAAATTAATTAATTAATTAATTATTATTATCTAATCTTTATGGGGTTTTAAAATATTATTTAGTATAGGCATTACCTCTTCTATTGCTTTTTCTAACTCTTCTTTAAGACACTGTGTAGCTAATCTCTTACTCTCTAAACGATTCATCAATTCAAGCACTTGTTCATCCAAACCTAAATTGTATGCTTCATTGAGCTTCTTACAAGTTACTATTATATTCCCTGCTTTCTTTAATGCGTTTTGGTACTCCAAACTACCATCATCTTTGTGATTGATATATGTGCTGCATAATTCGAACCACATGTCAAATGCTGCTTCTGCATTTTCTTTTAACATCATTTCCATTGTTATTTGATACCTATATAAACGAAAAATAAAAGAAATACCGAATTTATTCGTTTCGCGATCTTTGGCATTTTCGTTACATTTTTTAAGAATTCATGAAGTATTGTTTTAGCCATGGTGACCAAACTATTTTTGGATTCGAGAAGTATAGTGACGAGTGTAGATGGAAGATATATATTCCAAAAGAAGCTAAAGATATAATATGGTTCTCATCATCAAATATCAAAGCACCTTTGGTAATAAATTATGGCCAGGCTGTAGAAGATAGATATAGCGTTGGTTGTCCTACAATTTCACCTATTCCCAACCATGGATTTTACGAGATCTTCATTCCATCAAGATACAAACCAATTATTGTATCTACAATTGATAAGGAGTTTTATTACACAATGTGTTGTATCTTGCAAGAGGTCAAACAAAAACAGAGAAGAATCAAAAAGTAATTAATGCAAAGACAATTGTTGCTCCACCCAGAAAACAAGTTAATAGCTATGATGTTGCTTGGTTGTTAGAACAGCTTAAAATTAATTAATTAATTACACAATTGTATTATCACCTTTTCTGATTCGAGGTCTTTCCAAAATATGTCTGAAATTTGTTTCAGGATCCCTTCTAGCTACTAATTGAAGTTCATAGTGCTTAAACCTATATCGAGACACATCTGCATCCCAATTTCCATTTGTATCTCCTAACATATAAGAGTATCTGTTCTTCTTTATAATACGATATATCTTATCTGACCAATAAGTGTTTTTATCCATAGGTCTTCTTCTCTCTTTAAATCGAACTAAATCTCCTACTTGAAAATGAACTTTTAATCTTTGTTCATTATTAAAATTGTATTTGATTGATTCCATTAACATTCTGTTTTGTAGTTTAGGACTATTGTATACTTCATTAGGTGTAAAATCTCTCAAACTTGATAATGGTTTGTTGTTATAGTCATTCACAGCTTGTTGTACAATATCATTGAAACGTGCTAACCACTTTTGATCGATGATTTCTCTTCTGTCCCGTCGATCAATATTAGCTTGAAACTCTGGTGCTTCTATTCCTAAGTCTATCAAGTGTTTATATAATAGTTTCTTTATTACACTTACAGATTTATCTAAAATAGCTTCTATTCTATGTTCATTAGGTGCTTTTTGATAGAATGTTATTCCTTCCTTATCACAGAACTCTTTAACTACACTAAAACCACTTTCTAAATCAGCTAAAATACTTACAACACGTCTTTTTGATACTATTTCAGAACCATCTTCATTTGTTTTAAAATACCATGCATTAAAAGCTCTCATTATATCTACAGCATTATTGCTTGACATTGGTATCACCCATACTTTTCTAGAGTTTATTTCTATTATATATAAATGATATAATTGAGGTAAGAAAAAGACAATATCTAATTGAAAATAGCCTGGTTTCTTAACAGTTGCAAAAGGTAAATCTTTATTGTACTTGAAATCAACTACTTGACGACCTGGTTTACGTCTAAGATACTCTCTAACAACATCATAAGGAGGTGGAACTTCATTCTTTCCAATAGCTTCTTGAGTTAATTTAATAAACTGTTTTTCACTTAAATAATAATACTGTTCATAAAGTCTATCTAAATATTCTCTATACTGCTCGATTTGTCTTGACATTTCATCATCATCATACGGATCCGCTCTTGTAAAATTCTGTAATGGCGGTGGTGCATTGTTAAAATTGCTCGTAAGGTTTGATTGGTTTGTTTGATCAACAAACTTATATCCTGGTGGTAGTTCTTGAGTTGCATTTGTATTTGACTTAGTGTAAGGCTGATTATAATAAGAATTAGTAAGCATAAGAAGAAAAACACAAAAGTAAAAGCATACACAAATATATTGAATATATCCATTTTATTCTAATTAATGCTATTTTCATCAATATTAATAACATTATTATTATTATTATTATTATTATTATTATTATCGACAATATCTGTAAACATTGGTGGTGGTGGGCGACTTATAGTATAAGGAATTGAAGTTAAAACATTCAAGTAAAATCTCTTTATATCAAAGATTGTAAAAGCTAACTTTGGTTGTTTAACTGTGTATACTACTTGTTTTGCACTTCTGAAACTATATTGATTAACATAAACTTTACTTAGTTCTTTACTTTCTAAGATATTCTTGTAGTAATCATAGTCACAAGTCTTTATTCTGAAACCTTTAGTTACGCCTTTTGCTCTGCTATCAGACACCTTTAAATGCGTGAATCCATCCACTCTTTGCTTCTCATAAGCATACATCTTTGCTTTCAATCCACAGAATTTTGTTATTGTATATAATTGATCACTTTTGTTCTCTTCCATTTTAAGTAAATTCAGTTCACCTGTTCTTTGATAGTTCTGATAACGAATACCTCTCTCTTTAAGATAATCACAATTAATATTACCAGTATCCATGCAACCTTGTAGACTTAAATCATTAGCAATATCTTTGTATATATCATCTGTCCATACCATAAAGATAAAAGAGTCTGTATCTGTCATTAATAAACGCAATCCTTGTTTATACTTTTGATATAATTGTCCATACCAAAACTTTGCCATAAGATACTTTGATTGGCAAAGAATGGACATTCCAATATAGCTTGGCTTATCTATTGCACACTTGTATTTTTTAAACTTACACACTCTCAAGTCACAACCATCAATTGAAACAAAACCAGTAAAGTATGGATTGCTAACACATTTGAGGAATTGGTCCTCATTATTAACTAGTCTACTTCTACATCTATTCTCAGTATTCTCACATGTCTTACCATATGCACTATTCAGGATTAGTTTAAACGTATCAGCTTCTGCATCTCGATGGAACTTCTTTGCATCTTTTCTTAATAGATGGCATTGCATAACAAATTCATACGCATAATCTGTTTCACAAAAACTAATTACTCTCCATACTTTGGTTACTTTATATCCTAACTTCACAGCATAGTTTAGATATTGATAATGAACAACATAATGATACTTGTTGGATAAATCACATATTATTCTTGCTGTATTATTCTTCAATACTTCTTTGCCAGACTTTTTGTTGACAGCTACTAATCCTAATTCTCTGGCCCATTGCTTCTGTGTTGGTGACAAATCTTCATATAATATTATCTTTCGTTCAGGAAACAAAGGATACTCTGAGAACTTGCCATTTGTATTATCTGGAGGTTCTTTATCAACTTCTAATATATAACCTCTGCTCTCTGGATCCTTCCACAGCTTCTGATCTTCTACCATAAATGATCTTTTTAAATCCTCATAAGGTTTTAATTTTGTTATAACATTATCATAAATTAATTGAGGATTTGGTTCCCATTGAAAGTCTTTATAGGGTAATTTCATTGATGCCATTGTAGAAGGATATAGAGAATTATAATCTACATACATAATATATGTTTCTTGTTTTGGTGGATGAGAAGTATGATCTGAAAAGTATGGAGGATCCATGTAATGATTTTTAGCTTCTGCTTTTCTCGTAGATCCAATCATTGAAATTCCACCAATAAGACCTTTTCTCATAAAGTCATACTTGTCTTGATCTGATATTAGTTCTATATCCACTTTGGATTTTTTAAGGAATATACTCCAGGCTAATCCAGGACATGATACATGCCAGCATGGATCTAATGTAAACGTTCTAAATACAACATTCCTAAAGTGATCGAATACACTAGATAATGTAAGAACATCAATTGCTAAATAGAACATATTGTAATCCATCAAGTTTTTACATTTCAATAGAGTCCAGAGAGCTTGAGATGATTCATAATCATAATCAGATATACCTTCATTCTGTTTTAATTGAGACTTAAAATCTTCTTTTCTAGGTAATTTATCAGTAAGGTATAACTTTTGAATACTATCTACGTATTCGTAGGGAAAATGACCTTTCTGTAAACCCCACTTAGCTATAAAATCATCCACTCTCCAATTTCTCTCTTTTAAACAATCATTTATCTCTTTTGTTTGTGTTACATATTGATAAACTGGTTTAAAGAGTACTTTATGATTAGCATGTGCATCAGCTTCGACTTTCAATGACTTTACTAATGAATCTAATGATGCTGGCATAAATTGACAACTATCTATAAAGTGTAACTTCATGAACTTGATAAGTAAAAACTTATTATCAGTTTTTAACAATACAGATAGTTTTGAATGATATTTCTTCTTTCTTGGTGTTGGTTGTTGTTGTTGTTGTTCAGTTGTTGTTGTTGAATTAGGTTGTGAAACAATAATATTTCCCATCTCTTCTTCTAATCCAATATCTTCTGCTGTTCTTGGTGATATGTAATGATCTCTACTATGTAACATGTAATACAACTCATTAAATGCTTCTTCATTTGCTGGATCATTCTCATCAACTATTTCAATTGCATTTGGTGGTATTTCTGGTAATGGCAAATCAGAATCAGTATCTTCTTCTGTTTCTGCATCTTCTTCATCATCAACTGTTTTTGCTTCTTGTTCTTGTTTCTTTTCTTCTTCAATACCTCTATTGTATTCAGCTAATCTATCAGCAATTGGTTCAGGTTCAGGTTCAGGTTCAGGTATTGGTAATTGTATAATTTCATTATCTTCATCATCATCATCATCATCATTTGGAATAGGAATATTATTATCATTGTACCATTTTGCTTCCATTTCTTTATCCAACTTTGATAATCCGCGTATTATAAAGTTATTGTCATAGTTTTTACTGTTGTGTGCCAAACATGGTATAGGCATATGATATATAGTATATAAATGGGACCCTGGGACATTGTCACAGAGTCCTAACGAGTTTTCTAGGGGTCCGTCCCTTTCTAGATTCAGAGTTGACTTTTACGGGGCCTTCATCGATTGCATCGATGAAGCTCCCGTAAAGGTCAACTCTGAATCTAGAAGGGGACGGACTCCTAGAACACTCGTTAGAACTCTGTGACAATGTCCCAGGGTCCCATTTATGTAAGGTTCCTACGGGATTCCTCCTAACGGGGTCTACTGCCTACGGAGTCTACTTCCCTACGGGGACTCCTCTAAGCTATTTCTATACCTATCTATGAGACGATCTCCTACGGGGACTCCTGGAAGCTATCTAGAAGTGTTGGTCACCTCGAGGTGATGATTCTAATCACGCTCTTGACTCTCCTTGCTACGCTGGTGACCTTGTAAGGGCTTTTAATTGAATCGTGGAAACCAACTGGGGAACCGGGAGTTTACAATAGTTAACTTGTTACCAATTGTTAACTAGTTAACAATTGTTAACAAGTTACCAAATGGTAACTCCGGGAGGTTCTAGTTAGTTATAGATTTCTCAAGGGCCTTGAAGATAATGATTAGCAATCTCGGAAGGCTTCTGAAGGTATGTTTTTTCTTACTATGACTAGGAACAACCCGACAACTACAAGAGACTAACAAGACTGAGAATTACTTAGCCGATGATAAATTAACTAGTGCGTCTAGAGCATCTTCCATTACCTGGTGATTGCTTAGCTCAGAGAATCGTCTATCGATGTATTGCTTTAGCTGAGTGATGTTGAATTGCAAGGAGTAGGAGAATTGAAGGAGGTCCAATTCATGAAGTAGATAATTACGAAGGCTAGCTGCTAGTTCAATTCCCTTGTAATATTGCGGGTCCTTGAGGATAGGTATATCAAAGATAGCACTTAGTGATTGTTTCACTAGATCATAGAAGCTACCAGTCACTGTTGATGGGAACTGAGTCTTGACTTCTCCGGTGTTTACATCGAAGCTACTTTCAAAGGCCTTACAATAGCTTTCTAACTCAAGGTGGATCTTATCGAATTGACTTACTACTTGAAGAACATTGTCCTGGACGATCATCCGATGAATATGAAGATTATCAATATCCTTGAACCTGAAGTAGTTGATAAGCACTTGCCCGTAGTTGATAAGTAAACCATCCTTTACAGCTCTCAGTATCGATACTAAGTCCAACTTCTTACTTATCAAGTGCCTGTACCTTCTAATAGCAATATCTGACTCCTTGCTCTTGCATCGGAGATTCATCTTCATTGTTATCAGTGCCTTATCATGATAGCAGTCCAAGGAAGTCCTCAGTAGTAGTAACTTGTAATGGGCTATGATCAATGGTAGGTATAAAGGATCGGTGATCTTGAAGCTCTTAAGTACTCCATCGTAAAGCTGAGTGATCTCAGTAAGTTGCGGACTGACCTTGTTGAAGACTTCAAGATAATCCTGAACGTTAATGGGAGTGTCTTCTCCGTCCTTACCATGAATGATAGTAGAGTCCAGAGTTACCTTGCTATGGATTATCGGGCTGATGTACTTATCAATGGCTTCCTTGTTCCGATATGGTTTACCATCGATGCGTAGTTTAAGTAAAGTCATGGTGATCTCTTCAATGGACTTACGATAGTTGGTAACTCTCTCTGTTAAGGTACGACGATAAATTTCAGGCATGACTTTCATTCTCGGCAAGTGGCTCTCAACTCTCGGAGTCTTTGAAGGTGCAATGGGAACGTCGATATGTTTTCTCTTGATAGACATTTGCGATGATGATTTTAAAGGAAAAGTTCAACTACAGATTTCTGTCGATTCAAAGGACTGAGTTTACAATTACGACTTACCGATGTTAGTTGAATTAGTTTAAGGTATTATCAAGGACTAGGATAAGTTAATGATCAGGTAAGGCAAGACAACTACGATAAGGTAAAGTCATCGGGCAATCGATAGTAAGCAATTTCCTAGAGCTTCAAAGGAATCATGTTCACTTGTAGTAAATGCCATCGGAAGCTACCTCAAGAACTGAAGAAGGATGGGAAGGGCTTCTACAAGAGATGCTATAGCTGCCGTGAGCGTGATGAGATTAATAGAAGACGATATCGACTTAAATGTTTAGCACGAAGACAAGGTATAGAGTCAGGTAGAATTTCATCGGATGGAACACTACCTTGTTGTCTTTGCTATCATAACATACCGGTGAATTCATTCCTGAAGAAGACTGGAGGTTACTATAAGTGCTGCGATCAATGTAGGAGTATCAGCAAACAGTATCATAAGAGAATGAAGGAATTCAATCCCCAGCTCAACATCATCGACAACTCCAATAATAAAGATGTTCAATCTACTAATCAAGGTAAAGTCACCTCCTCCGAGGAAGGTGCTTCTGATAAAGTTATACTCAAGGACTATCCCATACAGGTGAACTTATCGGTGTTAGCAAAGCCAGACAATGCCGAGGTAATCAACTCCGAGAAAGTGCATAAGGAGACGTTCATCGATCAAGTAAAGCGTGGATTCCAAGAGCTACTTAAGATGATCGGACTCAACAAGAACTAGGAACTGGGATCATGATCAAGACAATGATGAGTAAGACAATGGAGGCCACTACAATTAACTCAAGGAAGGTAAAGACCCGATAAGGAATAGACAAGGTACTGAAGGATAGGTGATCATCAGCTAGTTAGCAAATTCTCTTGACCTAGCAATTCAAGTCCCCAACATGAATATCATCCTCCGAGTAATTGTAGTCTCCTTACAAGATGCCCTCAATTACTTATACGAGAACGACCTGCTAATATTTATGCTCCTGACTAACGCGATGGCAATTGGAATCATCGGTACCTTCCTTCTTTGTTTCAACTTTGCTAAGTGGTGTTGGACTTGTAGTAAGTGTTGTTGTAGATGGTGCTGCTTCCTCGGGAGTATTGTAGTTACCTTCATCGGCCTCTTCACAATAGTCACGATCATTACCTTGGTAAGCAATGGAACGCCCGTAGTTGTTAGTTAAGCCTTACAGCTTCGGTCTTTACAATGATGTGGTATGGGGATGATCATTAACAATAAACCAAGGAGTTCAAAGGCCTTTATGTTAAAGAGCTGAAGAAGATGGAAGCTCCCTAGAAGTCAACTCCGAGATGACAGCTTCAAAAAGACAGCTTCAAGAACGTGACCATGAAGTTGTAACCCAACACAAGGCCAAGTAACTATGCTGATGATATTATCAATAATTATAAGTCAAGGAGTTGATTAGGGATTCAGTATCGTCCAGGGACCTCTGGAGGCCATCAGCATCATCAATGATCATCTCCAGGTAGTTGAAGGATTCAGAAGGTGGAATGGCTAAATCATTATCATGAAGCTGTAGGAGTCGGTACTCACGGAGTGTAGAGAGCTTAGTACGGATGATGGAGTAGTTCCCATAAATGTCAACGACGTCAGCTCCATGCAAACAACCATTGGGACTTCTATATTGAGCAGCTAGTAAGTCATCACGATCTTTCATGATAAGGTCAGTCAAGGACCATAGTTCATCCCTAAGTTCCCCATGCCTGAGATAATTCTCAAGATCATTATCTGTGTAGTAAAAGTTTAGCTGAGGGTGCTCCCTGATTAAGCTTCCCATCATTCTATTGTAGTGGTTGTAAAGAGTAGTGGATCTCAGAAGACATCTCCTGGTAAGCTTCACGCACCTGTCTACGACCTGCTTATCGATGACTTCATTGATATTGATATTGTTATTGAAATGGACTGGTGATTTCTTAACCATGGTAAGTGCGTAAGCAAGTAAAGCAAGAAATTTCAAAGGCAAGGAAATTGATCAATGCCTGAGATGTTCAAGGAGATGTTCAACCCAACACAAGACAAGAAGCAAAGGTAAGGACTAGATTACAACTTAAGCTAGTTACTGAGAGTCTGGATTGCTATCGATGATATGGACGAGGATGATAGAATCTCTTGATCCTTGTGAGTTCTACGATCAAAGATCTCCTTACCGAGTAGATAATACTTATTGATGAACTCCTTAAGGGACTTCGTAACATTAGCCAGGCGATTGATCATAGGTAAGATGTTGAAGCAGTTAAGCAAGTAGTCTCGGAGTACACTTACTGAAGGAGATGCATTGTAGTACTCAATATCGTTAAGGATGTCAAGACCATAGACACGATGGAAGGTAGCTTCTCCTAGCTCACGTAGATCAGTCCTTGGATCACAAGTCCCTAGTAGTAATAGTTTTCTAGGATCAATGTTACGCCTTACGATATCCAGGTTATTATCAACTATCGCTAGCAACCCATTCAACTCATTGACGATAACTGAGAACTGATCGTAGATCACTTGATGGTACTTCTCGGACTTTGCTGGATCGTGATATTCAAGGGTAGTGAAGAGTAACCTACAATACCCAGTGATGATCGTGGGGATTAAGCACTCTAGCTGTAAATGAACATCATAGGAAGCATCCTCCATCTCCTTCCAGGCATCCACAAGGAACTTCTCTTGGAGGTTGTGGACAATGACAGCTCCATGGAAATGTTGATGATAAGACTGCCCGTAGTACTTTATCTGGTTATTCAGAGAGTAAAGGTAATGCATGGAGGTGATCAAGTGAAAGGTCAAGGGATTGTGAGCTCCCCATCCAGCCTTGGTAGATTCGTAAAGTATCTCTAGTTCAACAAGGTCTTCTCGGAACTTGGTAAGGAGAAGACTATAGCCTGTGTAAGATGGAGTTGTTCTGAAGAGCTTAAGTATCGGATCAATTTTCAATTGCTTATGGAGGATCTGAGTGATTGGGTTCAACAACTGAGGGTAATGGAAGATGAAGGTCTTGTTAAGTAAGAGGTGGAAGATGATCGTGCGTATAGGTTGAAGGCTCCTCACATATCTATTGTGATGGAAGGTTACTTGGAAGATGCAATCACCTGGTAAGGTAAAGACTCTTCGGAGTGGATAGATAGGAGATGGTACAATGTCTAAGTCAAAGTTCATGACAAGCAAAAGTAAAGATGAGATTTTCAAAGGACCTAGAAATTTGCGAATGCCTGGAACGTCGATTCACAAGACTCCTGAGAATTGATTATCTGTAAAATGCAATTCAAGGTTATCCGAAAGTTTTATACCCCTAACTAACACTGTACACCAACTAACACCGTAGCCCATACAGATTAGAGCTGGTAATTATGACCATGATAATGTCAATGAGGTAATTGTTACAAGTACACATTACGGATGTTCATAGTTTTAATTCAAATTAGTTATGAAAACTAGTCGTTAACAATCCAACAACAACAAACAAGGTACTTAGAAAGAATAAAGTAAAGTTAATTATTATGCTCAAGGACAAGGATAGTCTGGATCTTGTTTAAGGTATCACTCAAGACTATCCAGCTCTTACGAAGATCTCCTAGAGAGTCAACAACCAGCTTTAACTTCTCTTCAGCTTTACTTCCCTCGTATACAAACTTATTGTTTGGTAGGAGTACTTCACATGTCTCAAAGAATTCCAGATCTTCATTGTCAGCCATAGGAAGGATATCTTCAAGGGCACTAATAATCCTTGGTAGACCAGCACCATTCTTCAGATGGACTGTTGCATCAATGGGTTTAAACTCTTCCTTTAGATCCTCAAGGGACTCCTCCACATCCTCGTAATGCAACTGCTCAGGGTCGTTCTCAGCTAGGTATGGATGAGTAGCAATAAGCTCATTCTTATAGTCCTGGAATCGACTGGAGAAGTTATTCAGATGGTTACTTATATTCCTGGAAGTATCATTAGCTGTACCAAGCAATCCAAGGAAGGAACCAAAGTCAATGAAGTCAGGGTCTGGATGAACAGCGTCCTTGAAGTAGTTCATTAGCTTCTCGGTAGTGTCATAAGCCTTATCCACATAGCTACGCATATCCCGGATAACTCTGAAGGGATACTCACTGGTATCGTAGAGATCAGTAAGATGGTCCTGGACACTTTCAATTGAATAATAGATATTGCTTTGGATATTAAACCATGGGTACTCACCCTGCTTACCATTGAACTTTACTGGTAGCTTATTCAACTTATCGATATCCCCTTTAGCATCAGTTAACTCACCGTAAGCAATCACAAGCTTATCAAAGGCAGCATTGGGAAAGACGATCTTACCACGGGTCTCATTGAAGCAACTAGTGAAGATACCTACCAAGGATTCATAAAGGGAGCAGACACCAGCAACATACTTCTTGAGGAGTAAGGAACTGCCAGTAGTTGTAAGAGCTTCAGCATTATCAGGCTCATGTAGACTCGGAAGGATCTTTACCTAGTAGATGATAGTAAGGATTGGTATACTCTCTTGACCACTGGAGGAGATAACTCATCCTCGGAGGAGTCAGAAATAACTGAAGTACACATACAAGATCGTTTTGACATGGTAAATTACGTAATTGACAAAGTATTAGAAGTGCAAGAAAATTGAAACTAAGAGAAGTGTCGATTCATAAGCATTAATTGTAAAATGCCAAGATACAATACACATTACCAATGTACTAGGTATTGATAGTAAGTACACAGTACTAATGTATTTAGTTATTGTCAGAATAGATTTGAAAGTAGTCATTATCAACCCAAGAACAACAACAACAAGGTACTTAAGAAAGGTACTTAACATGGTACTTAACAAGAAGCTTAAGTTTATTCATCATCCTTATACTCACCACTAACCACTCTAGAGAGCTTAGTAAAGGCATCAACAGCGATAGACCAGTTCTTCTTGATACCCACAATGGATTCAATTACTTGCTTCAACAGTTCCTCAGCCATGTCTCCTTCGGGAATCAACTTGTTATGTAGTTGCAGTACTTCGTGATTCTCAAGGATCTCAAAAACATCTTCGCAGTCGTCTATCGGATCTAGCTTCTTCAGGGTATCCTCGATGTCAGATAGAACAGCAGCATGGAATGGAATAGTCTTATGGAGGATGATACGATTCGCATCCTTCAGTGCCTTTAAGCATCGTTCAACCAACTCACAACCTAGCAGCTCTGGATCACATTCAACTAAATATGGGTGGTACTTGTAAAGCTCATTTTTATACTCTGGGAGTCTCTTCTCAATTAGATCATCAAGGGATCGTTCAATTTCACGGAGAGCATCGTTAGCTACCTTTTTCAATCTATAGAAGCTACCAAAATCAACAAAGCCATCTCCATCCTTGGGAGTGTCCAGGAAGCAATTCAAGAGCCTTTCAATACCTTCCACAGCTTCATTGACGTACTCGGTAAAAGGTGTAGTTTCTGATTCTGGGCTGCTCTGGAAATCAGCTATGTTAAACTGCACCCCTACGATAGAGTAAGACAAGTCCATCTGTCGAGCGAACCAGTGATATCTAGCATCTTGCTTCTCGTACTTTGAAGGCAGCAGTTCCAGCTCCTTGAGTTCATCGTGGATACCATACTTACCCTCCAATAGGTGATATACAGCGACTAGTCTATCGAAGGCGTTATTCGGGAAGGAGAACTTACCACGGGTCTCTTGAAAGGCCTTATCAAGACACTCAACTAAGGACTTGAGAGCGGAGAAGACATCAGAAAGGTACTTCTGGTGCTGAGTAGATAACGGAAAAGATCCGGGGGTGGAGTAATAACCAGGTTCTTCAATGTCACACATTATACTTATACCAGGATATTTTTCTTTCAATGCTGATACTGACATGGTAAATTACGTAAATTGACAAGGTTTAAAAAAGTGCAGGAAATTTGAAACTAAGAGAAGTGTCGATTCATAACCATTAATTGTAAAATGCCAAATGCAATACATAGTACCAGTGTATTGTGTATTAGTCAAAATAGGATTGAATTTAGTCGTTACAAGATAGTCATAATAGAATTGCAAACTAGTCGTTTCAATATATGAAGGTATATATACATGATTGAAGGTTCATTTCATTGGGGGGTGTAGCCCGAATGGTCAGAGGAATGCCGTAGGAAGTACTAGCCCAGCCGGGTAGCCCAGCCGGGTTCAAATCTTGCAAAGGAAATAAAAGTTAAATAGGCGCAGCGCAGCGAGCATGAGAAAGATCCCCGTAGGGAAATAGACCCAGTAGGAAGTAGACCCCGTTAGGAGGAATCCCGTAGGAACCTTACGTAAATGGGACCCTGGGACATTGTCACAGAGTTCTAACGAGTGTTCTAGGAGTCCGTCCCCTTCTAGATTCAGAGTTGACCTTTACGGGAGCTTCATCGATGCAATCGATGAAGCTCCCGTAAAGGTCAACTCTGAATCTAGAAAGGGACGGACCCCTAGAAAACTCGTTAGAACTCTGTGACAATGTCCCAGGGTCCCATTTATATACTATATATCATATGCTGTAAACTACAATGCCAATTACAGTTTGAACATAAGGTTGCAATATACTTGCCAGTAAAATGGTCATGGTGTCTTGTTCGCCTTCTATTTCTGTCGTTTTCATTGAAGGGTGTATTGCACCACATACATTTATCGATATTTTTATGAGCTGGAATATAAGTGCTTTCATCTAATGGTTTCAATTCACCACTTTTATAATCTTCATACTTCTTCAATACATAATCTTGAATCTCAACAAACTTCTTTACTAGTTGCATCTCCAAATCTTGTGGATCTTGCTGCAATTCCAGTTTTCCGAAGAATGTTTCTTCGCTGATGATTTCAGGGTACCTGGAACTTAAGTGAATGCACCAACTGCTGAGAATATGTTTTTTAAACGCTCCTTTGGCTCCAGGTATTACTTCAGAAGGATCTATTGGTACTTGTATAACTTCTGTATCCCAGTATAATACTACAGGAATCATTTGTTGGTATTTGAAATTATGAAACTTGATGAAGGTATCTGGAGGTGGAAATTGACGAATGATTCCTTTTTGTAATTGACAATTCTCTTTCTGATGTTGAATTATCATATCAGCTGTTGATAAAGTACAGAAACAATACTGGCATCTGGTATAATAATTATGACACCTTTTACCAGAAGGTGATAGGAAGGCTTCTAACTTTGTTATTACCATATAATGATCTTTATATATCAATAGGTTCACATGAGGCCAGTGTTTTCTTTTATCTATGTTGGTAACGTATAAAGGTATTGGTTCATTCTGGTCTATTGTAAATATATTGATAGTAATATGATTCAGCTGTTCAAACTCATCAATTCTGTCACTATCATTAATTGCATCTACTGGAAACCTTAAACTACTTACATCCATTTAATCTACATACTGTTTATATTTCATTGCTCTGTTACGGTGGTCTTTGAACTCTATATAGTGTAAACCAGCTGCCACACTAAATAAAAAGCACATATTCTTACATTCTTCACTATATCTTACTAAATTAATAACGCACTTTCTATTGTTGAGGCTTGCTGGTAACTTTATGTTGTCATCTTCTGTAGAGGATCCAGCAGCCATTGAACTTTTCATCAGTATCATCTCTACCTTCTTAATATATCTGAACTTTAGTTCAGATCTTTCAGTGTTGAAAATTGAACCTAAATCTCGAATCATGGCATTGTTTAACTTTGAACCAATTGTACCTAACTCTTGAGAAGTTATAATTTCTGGCGCTGTTTCGAATGTTTTGTAACAACTTACTTGTGCATTGGCTGGTTCATCGGATCCTATATAACCTACTCTGAATCTGAAATACACTTTTATATAAGAAAATTTCTTCTCATTTATGTAGTTACGTATGGTAACCATAAAATCACTTGATGCATTGCAGATTTGGGTAAACAAATCCTCAGGTTTCTTTCCATCTTCTTCATTTATAATCTTCTCGTAGGTACGTTCGTAGTCTCTACTGCTTCTCTCTACAAGTTGTAACAAACTTACTCTTTCAGGATGTGACATTGTTTTCAACTGCTCTGGATGATTATCTACAACATCCAGAGCAATCATTTCTTCCTGTAGCTGCCTTCTTCTTTCAACATCTGTAGTTGATTGAGGATGTATTTCAGGAATTGGTCCATCATTAATTGGTGAAAGTGTTGGTGGATCTTCAGGAGGAGGTGTATCTGGCAATAAATCATCTGGGATTTCTGCTAATCGCTGTATTTTTGGAGGTGGAGGAGGTGGTTGATCAATTACAATTGAAGATGTTGTTCTTCTTCTTGGTGTTATGAAACTAGTTCCATTAGTACTTCTAGTAGTGTTTGATTGTTGTTGTTGCTGCTGCTGCTGAGGTTGTTGTGGATGTTGATTTAATGATCCTACATAATATGGTGGAGGATAGTAATAGGATGGTGGTGGTGGGATAGCTGGAGTAAAATAAGGGTTCATCCAGGGATTAAAATAACTTTGTGGCAACATTGGAATCTGATTTGCTTGACTATTGCCTTGAATAGGCATAGAAGTACTTGGAGACTGGTAATACCACGGATTAAACCAAGGAGGATAGCTGGGATACATTAGAACCTATAAAAACGAGAAAGATATAAATATACCCAATAAAATAACTCCAAATGTATTAATATGATTTGCTAATTGAAATTCCTTGATAATCAAGGAGTTGTAATAATATAGTTAAAATTTTTTCTTTGATTATCAAAGAAATAATTAACTTTACTTTTAATTTATTGTTTTTTTGATTATTTACTATATTAATATGCGTCATTTTGTTTATCAGAGAGATATAACAATGGTTCAAGAAGAAATACCATTTTGGATCAAAGTTTTTAATAGCATTAGAGAATTAGCATTAAATGGATATACAGAAATTCATTTCTTATATTATTTAGAAGAGAGTATAGCTAATCTAGCAAAGTTAAAAGCTATACTAGACAAAGTTAAGCATTATTATAGTAATCAGTATGCAACGAAAAAAAGATTGGAAATTATCACATATTTAGATAATATTAGAAAAGATGGTAATAGATTTAAGAAAGAATTAATTGAGAATAATCAATTATTTATTGATAACAAATTAGATTACGCAGTTAATGGATTACTATCTTTATTATGTGATGCTTTAGCAGCTAGAGTGAAAATGGATGCAGATATCAAAAAAAGAAGTAAGTAAATATGAATTTATCTAATTATGATTAAATAATTATATATTTTAAATACTAATACAGAGATTAATTAAAATAAAAAGAAGACTGTGTGTTTTTAAGGGTTTATTTAAAATAACATAAAAAATCCATAACCGATTCTTCTTACCCTTTCTTTTTTTCACTTCCTTACTTAGGGAAAGTGAAGTCGATCACTTTTCTCTAGGTAAATAAGTGAAAAAAAGAAAGGGAAAGGAAAATCGATTATGAAATCCGCATTTCAAAAACTAAATGAGTAAAAGAAAAGGGAAAGTGAAAACAAGGGAAAGTGAAAACGAGTCTTAGGTGGTGTATATGGCCTTCCTAAGGTTTATATCAGTCTCTATAACATAATTGAACAAATGTTTACAACGGACGGCAGTTACACCGTCAGTTACACGTCAGTTATGTAACTGACATGTAACGGATTCATAACGACCGTTAAAACCGTTGTACAAATGAACGGTTATTGAATAAAATGAAAAATAAGAAAAATGAAACGAATATATGAATTTTAGCCTCGGGTCCAGCGTCAAGCCTCGTGGTCTAGCGTCAAGCCATTTTGGGTCTGTAGCCCTTAATATATATTATTATAAGATGCACTCTCTAATTTTGATATTGAAAAGATCATTAAAAAAATGTTTCCTAGACTATTAAAATATTTTAAAGGTGTTATACTATGGGATGAACTTAACAAAATAGGTCAACTATGTAAAAATGATGATGTTTGGTGTGTAATACTTTGTACTAATACAACTAAAGATCCTGTAAGTAAAATAGGTCATTGGGTTAGTTTATGTGTTAACAATAATACTAGGAGGATAATGTACTATGATAGTTTTGGAGATAAACCTAAACAAATAACAAAGTTTTATAAAGATTTAACAAAATTAAAAAAATATCCTAATGATGAATATAAGATTAAAATAAATAGAGTTAAAAATCAAAGAGTTGATAGTGTAAGATGTGGTTATCATGCAATTTTGTTTTTAGTTGATATCATAGTAAATAACAAATCATTTGTGCAAGCAACGAATTTTAATTCAATAAAAGGAGAACAAAGAGCAAAAATGTTAGAATCAAAATTTATTACTATATAAACCTAACTCTTTTTCTTTTATTTTCAAAATGTGTATTTTTAAATAAATCATATAACAATAATTTTCTTCTTCTACGCTTTTTACCTGAACCTTGTATTCTACGCTTAGCTGTTTCTCTAGCATCAATAGCTCTTTGATTAATACTATCTCGATTTGCATTTCTCATATAATCATCAATTTTTAAATAATTATTTTCATCTTTATCATCTAATCTTGCATCTTTTAATACATAAATATTATCTTTCAAAGATACTGGTACTATCAATTCTACTGTATCTCCTATCTTAACAAAAAATGGATAGTTATAGAATTTGTGAATTCCATCACCTGGTATATCACATGACATATAATCAAACATTGGATCACTTATTACATACCATGCTCTATCACTTTCTTGAGATACTATTACTTTGATTTGTTTACATTTGATTTTTTTATCGTTAGGCCAATTTTTATCATAATCCATACCTATTAATACTTTTATGTTTTTATTTTCCTCTTCATCATCTGATAGAATATTAATACATGGATTATATATGTATATTTCCTGCTTAGCTTGTCTTTCATTAAATGCTGTTCCTCTATGATTCTTTAACCAATATTCTAATAAACCAGTAAATGAATATATATTTCTATTGTAATCATATCCATAAAACATCATATTGATACTACTGTAATTTTGAGGTATATCATTTACTTCAGTTGCATTATATGTAGATCTAGGTAATAAAGGTAAATTGATGTTTTCTTCTCTAACCCAATCAGTAAAGAACATATAACTCTTGCTTGAATTTTCATCTACAATTGTACAAGGTGGATTATGATTATGTATAAATGCATCAATTGAATAGATTTTACCATTATTTGTTAGCAATTGTGTATAAAACTCTTGTATTATCCTAGTTACACCTATTTTTGCACCATTTTCTCTATTAGCTAAAAATCTATGAGATTTATTAAAGTCTCTATTTGGATTTGGTATAGCATTAAGCAAATCATCTGGTACTAAAAATGAAAATCTATCAGATGGTATAAGATGATGAGGATTAAATTGATTACTTAAACTAATTACATTAGATCTAGATGCATTTAATACAGGAGGAGGTGGAGGTGGTTGTTGTTGATCAGTTCTTGCTGGCATAGGTCTTGGTGGCAAAGGAGGAGGTGGTATTTGATTACTCATATCACCAAGATCATAAGTGTCTGAATCTTCTTCAGTATCACTACTTGATGGATTATTATAATTATCTTCACTATCACTATTTGTAGGTGATGCATTATAAAATGCATTAACATTTCTATCAATCAAATCTGCAGTAATTGATGGATGAGCAGGAGGATAATTAGTTGGTGCAACATATCTCCAATTTCTATGATCTGCAACATTCATTGCAACATAAGCTGGAACTGATCTTCTATGTTTAATTTGACGGTTAAGTTGTGTATCTAAAGCTCTATTCATTCTAAAAGTTATAGGATTAGCAAATATATTTGTATTGATTTGTCCTTGTGGTACATGAGCTTCTGTTAATATTTTTTGTATAGTTGCTAAATAGTTATATCTATATCCAGTTCTATTATCACCATCTGGTAATCCCATAAAATTTCTTCTATCAGAATGATATGGTAAAGTATATTCATTATCATTTTGATAATTACCACTTAGCTTATCTTTTAATATTGGTGTATAATATAAAGCTAATATATACAAATCAGTTACACAGTTGTATATGATTAACGCAATTGAATAAGCTGTTTCTTCTTTTTGATTTGTTAAATACCAAAATTTAGTTCTCATTAAACGACCTATATAAAACTTTAACTTATCTTTCAGAGAATCACAAAAGCTAATTATATCATAATTTGCATTGTTGTTATTATTTTCATTATTATCATTGTTATTATTTCCGTTGTTGTTATTATTGTTATTATCATTACTTCCATTGTCTGCATTTACTAATACTCCTCTTACCATATTATCATGTCTATTTTGCATAACATTTTCTGCTCTTATTTCAGCTGCACTATTATAATGTTCATTATTCATTATGTTAAAATCATTTTCTGGTTCTGGATGTCTTTCATCAATTTCATAATGAGTTTTTTTAATTCTTCTATTTTCTAGTTGTGTAACACCTATTCTCTCTTTTGGGTGTAAAACAACAAATGGATTTCTTTGTAATATAAAATCAGATGCCATACACAATTTATCAATACCATCTGCTATACGAGTTTTAAATATTCCACATTCTCTTGCATTAGCAGAATTTTCATTTCCTGCTAATTTTGGATTATAAGCTTCTAATGGTTTGCCATGTGCAAAAGGACCTGTTACAAATAAATTCTTACACCAATTAAACATTTTCATATGTTCATCATATAAATTATATATTCTATTAAACTCATGATTTGGCCAACCTACAGGAATCAGTCTATATTGCATAATCAATGTTTTGTTAAATCTTTTCACTTCTTGATTCACATAGTTATTCAAATCATCTTCGCTTATATCTTGAAATGGTATGACTTGATTCCTTCTATGTCTTCTTCTATGTCTTATTCTGTTCATATCAATAGGTACATTATCTTCATCTTCTTCATATTCATAATCATCATCTGTTGGTTCATCTTCTTCATCATTTGAATTGTTAACTTGTGGTTGTGGTTGCATATATATATAACAATATATAAATTAAAGAATAATTCAAATAAAATTATATTTTAATATTTCTCAACAATTATAATACATAATGCAACCTAAAGATAGTAATAATGTTTTAAGTAATAGAAGATCATTGTTCTTAACTACATCAGACTATGATCCAAAATTTTCTGATAGATGGACAAGATGTATTAATACTCCTACTATAACTGAAAAATATCAATATATGAGTTTAATTACTGCAGTTATTCCAAATAACTTCTATACAATACAAGATGAAGTAAATGATCATATACTCTTTAATTTTACTTATTACAGTTGCAGAAATACACAAATAACAGATCGTGAAGAATGGTCAAAAGCTGAAAACCAAAATGGACCTTATAATAAAACTATTGATATTAAAATACCTCAGAGAAATTATACAGGAAAAGAATTATTAGATTTTTTTAATGAGCAATTTCTAAAAATAAGCTTTTCAAGGATAGGTGGATCACAACCACCTTTACCTGGTGAGGATCCTGCAAATGATTATCCATTTCGTAAAGTAGATGATCAAACAGATGTACTTCAATTTGATAATACTTCAGAAAATAGATTAGTGCTATATTTTAAGTTTTTAACACATTATGGAAGATATTACTTTACAGATTTTAGTATAGAATTCCCTAACTTAACTTATAAGTTATATGGTGTTGATGAAAATAATAAAAGTATATCAATTTATCATGCAAATAGTCTTGCAGATGCATATTTCACTAATATTTTTGGTGCTTTTCGTAAAGTATTACCCAATCAACCTTCTTTACTATGGGTGTCATTTATTCAAATTAGATGTGACTGGGTTAATAGTGGTGAGAATTCAATGGTTTTAGCAAATATACCTGTAACTGATATAAATGCAGAATATACAACATTCACCAATCCACAAATTGAATGGACAGCTAAAAAGATGCAATATCACGAATATCAACGAATGAAGATAACAGTCTCTCAACAAGATGGTTATGCAATTGATTTAAATAACTTACCTATTTATTTTGAGATTATTTTGTATTAATAAATTTCTTGCTATTTTTAAGCATTTTTTGATTTTTAAAAAATAACATAAAATATGTCAATCACTGCTGTACCTGCTTCACAAAAACATGAAAGCATTGTGCCAGCTTATATACCTGTCTACAATCATATTTTAGTGACTCCAAATCAAGCTCGTAATGAAACTGTTTTATCTACAAACTCAAACAGTGATTCAATTACATTTGAAATATCTGGTGATAATTGTGTTAATCTATCAAAAAGTTACTTTGAATTTGAATTAGATTTTAAACCTGGTTTAACAAGAGATCATGTTGATGGAGAAGAAGAACCTAACCCTTGGGATTCTCCTAATTTCACTGAAAATGGTAATATATTATTTTTGCGAAATACTATGAATTTTGGAACTATCAAAGTTTACAACAAAACAGGAACATTGTTATGTGATCTTGATACTAGTTATAACGAATATAGAGATTTAGCTCATCAAATTGCAAATCAATATCCTTATGATTTGAAAGAACCTACCTACTATGAGGAAATTTTTGATGGATTATATTTTAATTGTGATAATGGAAGTTATAGTGTTGACAAAATTGTTCTTTGTTCAGCAAATAATGGCGAAAACAGTACTCCTAATTATTGGATTGAACAAGCAAATGGCAAAGATATATTACATGGTAGATCACGTTGTAGATATCATTTCTATGATTTATATAATACAATTTTAGCATTGAAGAATGATATTTATTTTGGCGAAGTCATTTACATTCAATTCACATTTGCTCCTATTGTTAATTGGCTTATACATGAATCTGAGTACAAGGAGTATAATAACGAATGGCAACCATTTGTTGAAATGAGAGTTATCAATCCTAGACTATACGTTTGTTACAATAAAGATCCAACATGTAATGCTAATACTATTAATTATACTACTCATCATCCTATTGACTTTACTGACTTTAACATAGTTCAAGTAACTAAAGATCCAATATCTGGTAGTAATACATTTAACTATAACTTCAGTATTAATAGCAGTATAGGAAGTTATGTTAAATTCATATTATACAGAGCTTATTTCAATGCAATACATGATAGAAGTGTAGTTCCATTTATTGAAGATCAAGATAGAATAAGATGGCAAATAAATGATTTCGTTTATACACCTGATTATTTATATCCATCTAAATATCAGACATGGGAATATATGAGAAATTATATTCAAAATACATTATTTGAAAGATGTTCTCATCAATCTTTTGCTTATAGATTCTTTGATATATTAAATTTTAGTACTGACCGTTTAACTGAATTAAAATTAAGAGCTGGTAAAGATTTATCGAGTGATTTAAAAATAACATTAGATTGTTCAAACCGTAACTTTGATGCTAGAAAAGATAATCCAGATGATGAGGATGAAAACAGAAATAGAACTATTCATCATAAATTCTACATAATTACAGGTAAACAATTGATTATTGGACCAAGGGGTGTTGAAAAAGTAGTATAAGTAATAATACTTTATTATTGACTTCTATTTTTATTTTTTGATTTCTCACTACATAATAAATACACGTACTATGTTTAAATTTGAAAAAATAAATAACATACAAATTGAACCTGTTGATGGTGGTGAGTCATTTGATCCTAAGAAAATTCTGGGTTATGATTACTTTAACGAGCCTTTCTGCAATATTTTTATTGTGGCTCGTAAGAATAGTGGTAAAACCACTTTGATATACAATATATTAAGACATATTATAGATCCAAAATATAAGAAAAAACAACATGTACATTTTTTCGTAGGCACAATCAAACAAGATAGGATATATGATTCAATTAAAGAGTTGTTAGATTATAATGAAATTAGTTATGATGAAAATGATTCATTATTTGAACCTTATTCAGGAGATAATTTAGTAGAGAAGTTAATGAAATCAATTGATGATACAAACAAAGATAATTTTGAGTATGCAGAACATATTATAATATTTGATGATCTTAGTTTAGAGTTGAAAACAGCTAATATCATACCAGTATTAATGAAAGAAAATAGACATTTAAAATCAAAAATTATAATTAGTAGTCAATATATTACTGATATAGTACCTTCAGCAAGATCACAAGTAGATTATTGTTTAACATTTTATGGATTGAGTAATAGAAATTTGTTTGACTTATACAACTCATTGAATATATGGATACCTGAATATGAAACATTTAAAGAGTTATATTTAGCTGTTACTAAGCCACAATATAACTTCTTATATATTGATAATGTTAAAAAAGTGTTTAGAGCTAACTTCAATATTTTGATTGAAGATCATTCTGAAGTTTCTTGATGTTTTTATTAATTTTATTATTTTATTGTTTATTAATACAAAAAATGTTTATTGGGGAACGAAATACTTCAGATATAAATATTGATACAGATAAGCTTGCTAAAGATATAGCTGACAAAATAAATATACCTCCTCCTTCTGATCCTATTGATCCTGATACTATTATTAAACCCATCAATGATGAAATTGAAAAATGTAATATTAAAATAAGTGGATGTGATAATAAAATTGATAGTACATTAACTGCAGTCACAACATTATCTTCTAATAATGAACAAAATGATTATAATACAAAACAAGTAACTGGTTATCAAAAATATGATTATGATTATAGTGATTTTATGGATTATAACAAAGGCATATGTTGTTTATCTATATATGAGCATTGTAAATTAATGAACATTAAAACTCCAGTCATCTTAAGTGAATATTATTGTACATGGACTGTAGGAAGAGATGGTGAAGTTATTGATAAAATTCCTATTAAAGTAACTTTATTTACTACATTTATGAGAATTAAGATATTAAAATTATGTCAAGTATTTAGTGGTGATTATCGTCAATGTAGTATACGTTTATGGTTAGATGCTAATAACGTGTTAAAAAAGAAATATAATACAAATGATATGCTTGAAAAATACTATAATGCTTTATTAAAAGCATATCCTAATGACGGTTCTAATGCAATTCCATTCCCTATAGAGCTACATGATAATAGTAGAATACCACCACAAAAAATTTACTGTAATTTCTATTTATATAATGATACTCGCAGTTTTGATTTATTATTACAAAGTAGTGGAGTAGATGCAAATCAATACCAAGCTATATTACCACAAACGATAGATACAAAGTTTTTAGATACTGGTTTCTCTGATTATTTTAATACAGATCAATTACTATAATTTTTATTATAGAATTTATTATGTTTTTATAATGTTTTTATTATATTATGTGATTTTTATTAAATTACGCATATTTTTAAACCCTGTTCCAAATCATTTTAAGATAAAGATTCGTTTTAAAATTTAAACTATGTTTATCGTAGTTTGATCATTATTTCCTTTTACTTCTTCTTGTACTTCTTCTTCTTCCTCATCATCGCTATCATCAAATATATAATTCTTCTTTACATAATGTTTCAACATAGGATTCTTCTTCAAATGAACACTTCCCATTCCTTCAAGTAGTGTTAACCATTCAATATACTTATCGAACACTGCAAAATAATGTCTATTTAATCCTCTTGGTTTTACTGATGGTTTAATATCGAAAAGCATCATATAATATCTCTTATCACTATACTTTGTCCACATCTTTTGATGACAAATAGCACAGAATTCATTATAAGACTTTATCTCTTCCTTAGGTAATGGGCTATCTAAAACTGCACTTATATTATGGTTAAAATATAAGTAAAACTTACATGTTCCACATATACACTTATCTAAATAATCTTCATTATTTCTAAATGAACAAAAGAAAGCAAAGTTTACTGAAGCACACATATTTTATATTTTTTTGATAAAAAACGGTTTTTTCAAAAATGCCAGGAAATCAAAACTGTTTCTTTTTTCTGTTATAACAACAGTTTCTCGTCAGAATTTTGATTTATTAAAAAATATAGAATACTGTAGATAATTCTTTAAATATATATTTTTGACACTATTTAAATTCTTTTGAATGTTTTTAACTACACTATATAAATCCATAAATATATTGATAAATGAAAAAAAAGTAAGAACGCATTCTGTAGCTTGACCACCACACTATTTAATCACTAAGTCCTAGCTAGGCTACACAGGACACGCTACTTACTTACATAGAAATACATTTCTTATTATATAAAGTAGCTACCCTGCCGGGGTAGAACAGGTAGCTACTTATCTATTTCTACACATTATTTCTACTATCCTACGCTAAAAACTATTAAAAATATAAAAATAGAATTTGACCCATAAATTTATTCACACACTAAAATATATAAAGAATTTTAAATTCACCACTTGCTCCAGTATAACCTGTACCAAAAACTAATTCACACTCAAATCGCTTATTCTTACCTGTAGAAGGCACCTAAGAATAGTCTGGTACGGTTTACCCACATACAGTGATATTCTTACGGTTATACATATATTTTCAGAATATCATATTTCAGTTGCAGATAAGAGTGAAATGTTCATTTTTGAGTTTTAGTTGTTTTTAATGAAATTCTTTCTTTGAATGAAACGACTATAATAACGAAAAACTCAGTTTTTGTTTTTTAGGATTTTTAGAATGAAATTCTCAATTCTGTGTATGATTTGTATGATATGATGAATAGTCCCTTGTGCTGATCTGTAGTATTGTTGGTGTTAGTGAAGCAGGCAGACACTTCTTCACGAATGGAAGCATTTCTGAAAGAAAAGAATATTTCAAGAAGGTTATCTGACGTTGAATTAACAAAAATATCGTTTGGAGCTATATCTATGTTTGGAAATAATGCAAAAGTTGGTTATTTATGTTCTTATGAAAATTTGGCCATTATTGATAGAGATAACTGTAAATTTGTAAATTTGTATATACATATAAAGGAACATATGATAAAACAACTAAAACCTACAGTTTTAGTGATTATGTTGTAGATGAAGAAAAATCTATATTCTATTTAGATGGATCTATCTACTGCGATTTACCAGAGAAAGAATACAAATACAGTGAATTGAAAGGATGTGCAGAAGCTGTACAATATGTGGAGAGTAAAAAATCACCATATATAACAAAAGTTGAAATAGATTCATATATGTCATATTTTTTTTGATGATAGTGATAATAAATATAGAGACTCTTACAGTCGTATATATATATATATAATATAATTATAGTAAGCAATGAAGATGTGATGTATAGAATAGAAAACAGTCATTACAAAACATATAATGCAAAAATGGATAAAATGTATGGTTATAGTAAAGAATCTATGAAATATTTCGATGGATTAGGGATATATAATAATATTACTGTAATAGTTGTAAATGCAATGGATTATTTTAGAGCGATCACTTATATAGCTGATGAAAATATATTCATCGATGGTATCTCTGTCATAGAAAAAATTCAAAATGGTGATGAAATAAAAGATACAAGAGGTAGTGTAATATATTGTTATACTGAAGAATGTGACTATGTTGGTATGTATAATGAAGAAGAAGGTTGGGCTGATTTCTATACAAGCATATTAGGATCATTTAGACCTATGGCAAAAGAAGATGTAAGAAAAAACATTGATTCAGATATGAAAGCTATTAGAAAAGAGATTAGAAATTATTATAGAAGTAAAATTAGTAATACAAGAGAATTGAATAATTATGAAAGAGATTTAACTAATGATGTTGGATATTATTATGAAGATGGCGATGATAGTGATTATTTTCATAGTTACATATTAGATTCAAATATATTATCAATTTTAACATATAATTCTATGAGTAGAAGCGAAAAATATTTATTAAAATGTAAATATACAATACCAGAGAATAAGATTATAAATCCTCAGAATGATTATGAACCTTCTTCCAACTATTGAATTTAATTACTATGAGAATTGTAAAACACCAACACTTTTATCGTATATTTGAATATTATATTTATAAATAGAGATGTTGAATTAAAATGTGGATCAAATGCAGTACAGCAGATAAATAGAATGTTGGATAGTATTCCAACCAGGATTGAAGTATTGGAAAGAGTTTAAGAA
>NGBS01000646.1:0-26453 GCA_002245135.1 Proteromonas lacertae
TTTAGTAAAGATTTCTGGAAGTAATATTTTAGATTTTACAGGTGTGCTGGTGTGAAAGTGTTCCAGTTTCGTTGAACAAGATTTATATTAGAACAAGTTATGACCAAATGTTTATGATTTTAGATGAACATAAAAATACTCATTACACGAATTTATTAATTACAGGTCAACCAGGTATTGGCAAAACCAGTTTCTTATATTACCTACTCTATCGTATTATAAAAACAAATAATGATTGAAAGATAAATATGATGGTATTTACGTGATTAAAGGTAAGAAAAATGGATATGATAGAATAAAGAAAGTATACCAATTAGAAGGTAATCGTCTCCGTGTTGTAAATAATGATGATAATGAAGTTAAAGATGTTATAGATTCATTAATAATCGTTGATACCTATAATGCAACATTTGACTCTAGCAATACAATTATATCTATTAGTTCCCTGATAAGAATAATAATGACAAATATGAAATAAAAAAATTCTTGGAATTGTATTTCGATACATTGGATCAAAGAGAAATTACTGAATGGTTTAATAATTGTACTGATTTTAATGTTGCAAGGGATAATTTTGAAGATGTATGTAGAATGTATGGTAGTATACCTAGACATATTTACTTCCATTATTTATATCATCGTAATTTTGGAGTGTATGGTTATTGGGATTATTATTTAAAATTAATAGACAGTGTTGTAGGAAGTATTGGATATGAAAATTTTGTTGATGAATATATGAGAAAAGAGAATTTGAAATCATATGGATTATCCAATTTAATATTAAAATATGATTATGAAGAGAAAAGTCAACGTTATTTGTCATATAATATATTTGTTCCAAAGGATTATTTGGTTTTTGTATCTGATGCTGTTAGAGATTATATAGTGTGTAAATTTTATCCACCTCAAAAAGAAAAAGAATATGAAGATTTATATAAATATTATAATGATTGTAATGATGTTATTATGAAAAGAATTGCATTCAAAAGGATGATAGCATATGAATTAGCAAAAGGAGATAGTAAATTAGCCGTAGATGCAACAGAAGGAAGGAAAAAGAAATTAAAAAATAGAATCAGATTTAATACTGATAAAAATGCCAAATTTTATCATCCAGATGATGCAAAACATACTGTTTTTTATTTATTGGATAAAAATGACTATTTTGACTTGATTATTGATGGAATATTTATAAAAATATTATATAAAGAAGTATTTGTATATGATGAAACAAAAAATAATAGAGATAATAAAAGTATAAATACTTCATATAATTATATTATATAATAGAATTATAGTAAAGTTAAAACTGGTAGATTTATATATAAAGAGATAGATGAAAATAAGAATGTTTTTAGTTATGAAATAGATATAAATGATAATACATCAAATGGAGGAATAACTGTAGCAGAAGAAGAAATAGAAGATGATATATCAGAAGTATCTCCATTATGTCTACTAACAGACAAAGATATTAGTGATATAGAGTTATTTATAAATAATGATAATATAGTAACTACAGTATATTTAATGAGAGAATGTTATGATAAAATATTTAACATTATTCCAACTGATTTGAGTTATATTGGTCAGAAGAATTATTTGATAGTTGGACATCCTAAAATAGGAAAGACAGTATTATCTGATATATTAAAAGAACATATTCATAAAATGAATCCAGGTATTAGAATTTTACATGTATATGAAGAGAACAATGTATTGGAAAAGAACTATGGTTATAATGAAGATAAAAAAGACAGAGATTATATTGTAATTTCTGATGGAGCAGTAATAGGCGAAGATGATTATGCAGATGCAAAGATGATAATATTATTAGCTGATCCATCAAATAAAAAGTTTAAAACATTTGAAAGTAAAAGATGTCCTTTGATGATGTATATTCCTCCATTTACCAAAGAAGAAATAGAAAAAGTAATAGAATTGCAACATCCTAAATATAAGAAAGAAGAAAATGATATTGAATATGAATTAAATATCCCTGTCAATAATGAAATACATTTCATTAATATAACAAAAATATCACAAAGAACTGAAGATAAGTTAAGTAGAAATGAGGTAGAAGAATATAATGAAGAAGTAAAGTTGTATAGAAAGAATTACAACTATTATGGAGGTGTAATAGGAAATTACACAATAGAAAAAGATGATATAAATAGATGGATATTACATAATACAGATAATATTAAAATGAGAGATTTTATAAATGGAATTAATATATCTTCTCTTTCAAAAGGTGATGAATGTAATAATGCATTAATCTATGAAACATATGAAAATGATATTACTAAATCCGAAAATTTGAAATTTATATCTGAAACAATTGAAAAGATGGTAAAAGAATCATTCAAATGTATGATAAATGCCAGATAGTGATTTTTAATTCCATATCAACTAATACAGAATATAGCGATATATTAATCTATCTCAGATTTATAATGAAGATGATAAACAAATTCTATGTGAAGTTTAAATCTAAAATAAGCTAAATTTTAAATATTTGTATGTTTGATTAACATTTCTTTTTCGTTATTTTCGTAATTTTATTAGAATTTATCTCAAATAGTTGTATATTTAGTAAGAACAATTAGAATGTTAATGAAAGTGTATAATCAAAAGTATTCTTTGATATTAAAAGAACAATGAACACAATTAATTAAATATTAAGAGAAAATCAAAGCAAGTCGTCGAAAAGTGCTTAATATTTTGAATTCTCTTGGTGTATCTCAATCAATATTGAGATATGTGAACAAAAGTGATTTTATAGATAAACTCATTGTATATTGTGGAATGATTTTTATAATTGTCTTGATTATAGTTGTTTATTATTTTACTAAACTATAATAAGTGAATTAAGTGATAATTAATGAAGTTTTTAATATTTATTATCATTTTTTGTTTTGTTTATAATGATATGATATATTTCATTCATTCAAATATTTTTATATATCAATAATATCTATTAGATATCTATTTCTGGAGAAAAGTGAATATATTTGAGGTAGACCCGAAAATAGTTGTATTACCAAGATGATGTATCTTTGATAGTAAAAGAACAAAGAAAGTGCTAGAAAAATGGTTTTTTGAAGTATAAATCATCTTAAAATTATTTATTAGTTAAGATCTGATGTAGTACCAATAGCAGCAGATAACTTCAGACAATTATGTACTGGCGAAGCAGGTATGGGAAAGCAAGAATAATTCCTGGATTCATGGTTCAAGTATTTTTTCATGTATATTTGCTAATAGGGAGGTAATTTCACAAGAGATGGTCGTGGTGGCGAATCTATTTATGACCGATCATTTTAAGATGAATCCTTTGTCTTGAGACATACTGAACCAGGTGATTTATCAATGGCTAATTCTGGTCCAAATACAAACATAAGTCAATTTTTTCTTACTTTAGTTGCAACTCCTTGGCTAGACAGACATAATGTTGTATTTGGAAAGATAGTAGAAGGAATGAATGTGTTAAGATTGATCGAAAATCAAGGAAGTGGATATTCAAAGAACAAATGTGATGTAGTTATTTCTGACTGCGGGGAAATAAAGCCAATTCCTGTTGGTGTGAATCATGAAGATGATGATGAAATTTCAAAAGATGATGAATGTAAAAATTCAAGTTGCAAAAATTATATTACTTCAATGCTAATCAAGTTATTAGATATTAATGATTCGAACAATTCTTTTATATTTATTAAACTCATTCTCATCTATAATTTTATCTATTATATTAACAGTTTCCTTAATAAACTCCAAATATGATAGTTACTGTGTTTCTTCAGATGAAATATTTCAATTTCTTTATCATCATCTTCTTTATTATTATTCTGTTTTATAACATCTTCAATAATTTGTTTTATAATTTCATAATTGCTCACAATTTCTTTCTTCAACTCATTAATCCTTTTACAACCATTTCTAATACTATTTTTATGTTCTTTTATTTTCTTCATCAGTTGTTCTTGATTTATATCATTTTGTAAACTATTTCTAATTTCATTTATTTCTTCAGTTAACTTTTCTTTCATTAAAAAAATCTTCAAACTGAATAGTAAGAAATATATAAATGATGTTTTTCCTATACCTGGTTGAACCGTTATTACTACATTAGATATTTTTACTCCATACGGTCTAACTACTGATAAACATTTACAAATATCACGAAACATATCATAATAGCAGCTTCTGATGTATATTTTCTTCATTGGAAATTGAAAAACTCTTTCATTTGTGCTTGTATATTCTAAATACTTATTATATTCAACACTTTCAACTAATATTTTGTTTTCATCTACAATATAAGGATGACTAACACTCAAATTATCTTTTCCTTGTAGTATAAATATAGATATTATTTCTTTTCTTAAATTGTCAATATCATAAAATGAGTTGGTTTTTAATAGATTTGAAAGATAATTAATCATATAATATTTCTTATAATTATATATTCCATATATTGTATTTGGTTCAACTACTTCATTTACAACATCATTACCAAATCTAACATTCATTTCATTTATAATTACTTCATCACCATCAACATGAACTACATAATTCTTTAAATCAATATATGTATAAGAAGGTAGAAGAATAAAAACGATTCAAATGTTAAGTGATGACTTTTTTATGCATATCAAGAATATAGAAAATGTTCAGTTATTGAATTCATATATTTATTAATTTACAATTATTCCTCTACCTTTATTTTTGTTTTTTCTTCTAAACCATTTCCATCACCTTTGTTGTGCGCCGTTGAGCTAAATGCGCCGTTGAGCGTTAAGAAGACTTTTTTCAATTCTAAAATGATAGTGTGTGGTTTGATGGCGAGTTACGTTTATGATATTAAAATTGAAAAAAGTCTTCTTAACGCTCAACGGCGCATTTAGCTCAACAGCGCACAACAACCTTCAGCTTCTATATCTTCTTCTATATTCTCTTCTTCAACTTTTTCATTGTTATTTCTTTTTCTTTTACAGATGAAAAACAGATTATTAGATTTAGTAACATTAATTTCATCTGTTTTTCATATATATAGGAATCTGGCCGAATGTCACACAGTCCTAACGAGTTTTCTAGGTGTCAATCCCTTTCATGTTTTGCCGTTGCTAGTTTTCTTGATGCATTGAATGTAAATGGTGATTTCAAAGTATTGCCGTAAACGAATTTAAGATCGAGGTATTTAAAAATTTAAAAAATTGAAATTTGTCCTAAACGCCTTATCAGGAAACATAGATATTCTTAAACATTTATTCAATTTCAATTTGGACAAGCCAATTAAAAAGATTCAGAATAAATTTGATGTTTAATGTACAAACCAACCGTTGAAGACAAAACATTTTTGGAAAGTAAACATATGTCTAAACATATTGATCAATTAAAGGATATGAGAGTTCACTTTATGGAATAACTTTAGAAAGAGTTGATAAGAGGAGAAGTATCAAATATATAGTGTCAGAAAATCAAGCAAGAAAAGATATTAGAGATCCTTGGTTTGATAAGATAGATACTATTCATGGAGATTTGAGATTAGTACATTATCATAAAAAGATGTTGAAAATTAATAAACCTATTCAGATAGGTATGACAATCCTTGCTCTTTCTAAATTATTTATGCAACAGTATTTGTATGAAGGAGTTTTACATTACAATTCACCAGAAGATGTTAGACTCATAATAACAGATACTGACAGTCTCCTTTTTTCTCTAATAACAAAGGATATTTATTGGAATTGTTGTTCACTCCCCGTTGAGCGATTAGAGACTTTAGAAACAAACTAAATGCATATTCTTACTTATTTTGATGAAAAATTGTTACTTTTGTACTTACTTTGTCATATAACCTATGTCTGCAATATACTTTTTTGATAATTTTAGTATTGTATATATGAAACGCATTTATTTTTCTTTTTCGTTTTAGTGTTTCATTCACTACTACAGACTAAAATACATTAAATGAGATGATTAGAATTATTGAACGATAATTTATTACTGTCTAAAAAGAAATGTAAAAAGTTGGCTTGAGTGAGGCTTGTATATATTTTCATTTTTTGTTTTTTAAGCGTCTTCAAATCACAATCTAAGTATTCTAATCATCTCATTTAATGTATTTTAGTCTGTAGTAGTGAATGAAACACTAAAACGAAAAAGAAAAATAAATGCGTTCATATATACAATACTAAAATTATCAAAAAGTATATTGCAGACATAGGTTATATGACAAAGTAAGTACAAAAGTAACAATTTTTCATCAAAATAAGTAAGAATATGCATTTAGTTTGTTTCTAAAGTCTCTAATCGCTCAACGGGGAGTTGTACTCAACGGGGAACAACAGGAATTTCAATCATCTTCAGAAATATATATGGAAGTAATCTAAATATGTCTCCATTCAAAAATTGCTACAAATGGGATTCATTATCATGTAAAACAGGAACATTAAATAAACTCAAGTTTGAGGAACAGGATGGTAAGAAATTCTATGTCATCACTAAATTTAGAGGATTTAAATCCTAATGTTATAATAATGAAAGAAAGGGGGCCAGAGCACAGTGTGCTCTAGCCCCCTATTGTTTTTTGATTCAAAAAAATATCCGTTTTTATGTGTGCTCTGGCCCCATATTGTTTTTTCATCATTAGAAACGTTTTTAATGCATAATAAATATATCAATCGATTTCTCTATTTATGCTGGGCTCATATATGCCCTTAGTTTGACTTTCTGATCATAATCGAAATTTAATTTTCTTAAAAAAATTCAAAAAACAATGATAGATAGGATGGCCACCATACTGTGTGATATGACAACATATGGTGACCATCCTATGTAATAAAAAACAAAACAAAAAAAATGGAGTTCAAGTCAAATCTCGAAACGCATCTATTTTTCTATTATTGATATTTCTTATAAGACTTGTTATAATGCTAATTAATTATGTAAATTATGAAAACAACACTCCCACACAAACACAATCTATCATTTGAACCAATTAGGACCAGAGATTAATAATCATTTTGGTACTCTGGCTCCTCATCATCATCATCTACTATATATTGGGAGAAGTTATCATTATCATCATCATCTTCCTCTGTAGTACTATCTTCTTGTTTTTGGTTTTTGGTTGAAATGTTTTTTTGATTTATTTTCTTTCTTTTAAATCTTGGAGCTTTAGATGTACTGCACTTTCTTTTGGTGGATGCCACCTTTAACAACTTGTTGTTGTCATCATCATCATTATAATCATCATCATCCAGATTATCAAACAACGATGCTATAGAGACTTTACTACTTACTATACTTTCAGCAGTACTTCTGTAAACAATATCTCCTTTCGAATTCTTGTTTTCTTCTTTTTCGCATTTTGCTAAATCGTTGTCACCGAAATGTATGATATACATACAAGTCAGTTCTATCATATCCTCCATTGCATGGTCAAGCATACGATCATACTATTGATTCAAAATTGAAATATATATTAAATGAATATACGATGCTTTTGTCCAGATCCTCTTTATACATGATATTACATAGCAGGACAGACATCAACACTCTGGACATCTTTAATCTTTCATGACGATCATCAATCTTTTCAATTTCTGTGAATCTTTTGTACCATGTACTGAAACGCCTTATACTGAAGTTACCATTCCAGCTATAGACATATAATAATATAATATACCTATAACGTTGCAAATCTTTCTCATGTTCTACAATCGTCTTAAAATTCTCACATAAAATTTTATATATGCTCGGATTTGGATCATTAATGAAGCTGTTTTTGTATAGTATCTTCCAGTTGCTCATAATAAGTGAATTGAAAGGGAAATAACGTTGAACGATGAACAAATGTTATATGTATATATGAAACGGATATATATATTTTAAAATGTTGTTATAAAGACATATAACTCTATTAATTTAGATAATAATCATAATGAAATGAATTTCATTATTACTTTTGTTTTTTGTTTTTGGACCATATGTTTAGCACTAATAGTTACGATCCACATTTATACAGCTCATATAGCAACGAGAACCCATATCCTGTCAAACCATTACCTACAAATGGTAACTTATCACTTGCAACATATATTAACCATGGAGCACCGAATATTACACATCCAACAAGAGAGGCTTCGTATGAAGACCAAATGTCAAACCAAATTGCCCAATATCGATCACGCTTAGATGAACTATATAAAAAATATTATTACCTTAATGAAAATGAATTTATCAAAATGACACAACATTTGTCTAGTATAAATGATATAGCTCCACCACCAGATGTAGTACGTGAATACTTAAGGAGACAACCTGGAAAACAAATTGTCGATTTCAAATATAAAAAAAATAATCCATTCGCAACTATCAAGAAGCCAGGGTACTTCCAAATGGATATAGTGTTTTTCTTACCTGATATGGAACATTTGTATTTTATCGAAATGAATTCAAGAAAAGTATGGGCAATATTTATGCCTAATAAATATGGTGATATTACATTGGATGCATTTCAGAAGTGGTATTATGAAACAGATGCCTATGGAAACAAAACACATAAAAATGTGGTAAGTATCCTATCAGATGCTGATGCTAGTTTTTCAAATATCAAGAAGTTATGTGATGCTGAAGGAATATCATATTTTCAAAAAGATGGTTCTGAGCATAAAATAGAGTCATTATTGGATAGATCAGTGAGTGTGATAAAAAGACTATTGTACAAACACTTGGTGGATCTGGGATATGATGCACCTACATATATGGCAGATATTGATCACAATGATAAGCATATTATACCAGATATGAATTATAAATTAAAACTCGATAGTATAATACAGGAAGTGATAGATGACTATAACAACAAGCCATTACCAGGAATTAAAGGATATACACCAAATGAGGTATTCCATAGTCCAGAATTACAAAAACAAATATTACAAAAATCAATTAACTACAACTTAAAGAATTATGAAAAATTGGACCATACTGGTCAAAATTTCGAAGTAGGTGATTTGGTGAGATTCAAAGAGAGAAGACGTAAAATGGATAAGAACATATACTGGTCAGACAATGTATATAAGATAATCAAGAAAAATCGATATTCATACAATTTAGGTGATATCAATGGGAATGACATTCAAGGTTTTTCATTAATTCGATTCAAACACTATGAGTTGCAGTTAGTGAGAAAAGATGATGCACCAACCACATGGTTTAGAAAAATACTGGAGAGACCCAAGAGAAAGAAGGGAGACAAATCAATATTGTAACGAATAAATTTTTATTATGCTATATATTGTATATGTTGTTTTTTATTATTGGGCATTGGATAGACTAGCTACGATGAGGGCTGCGTTTCTAATTTATAATTATTTATTTATTTATTAAATTAATTTCACAAGGAATTTATGGAAGTTTAATAATAATTTCTACTTGGATGTGTGTTGTTTAATATTGCGCCATTGAAATTCGGCTTGAATCATCCTGGCACGGTATATCTAAATGCCCTTTTTTTATTTAATTGGGATCTGATAGACTGTGCAAGGAAAAAAGAGTCATGCAGCTGGCATTAGTGGTTCGATTCCTAGCACAGACTATTAGTAATCCCATTTTTTTAATTTCTTTTTTTTTAAATATTTTATTATACATATACATATAGTATATTCTATTTTTTATATATGATTACACTACCACCACAGATTGAATATAAATTACCAGAACTTGAATCCAAGGTAACAAAGAAATATCATTTAAGTGGCCCTGACATATACTTGGATTTGTATAGCCTACAATTCCTTATATTTTTTTATTATCGAAAACCTATATATCAATGGTATTTTGAGTTAACACACAAAATGATTAACATGATCATTAGTCAACGTTTGATATTAGTGTTTGTAGGTCCTTGTGACTTAGGAAATAGAGATTATCCGAAAGTTACATACACACCAACAATGAAAAAAGTAATCATTAGAATGCCACAAAGATGTTTTAATGGTAAGATGCCAATATTCTTCAAATGTACTCATATGGATTTAGAGATGATAGAATATATTGAAACTCATACAATATTTCACCACACATAAAAAAAATAATTAAGTAATAATTTTATATATTATATTAATCCAAATTGTTTTTTCATTAACCTAATTTTTGCTTCACCCACTATTGTATTATAGTCAGTAGTTTTTTGAAACTACACTGATCTCTTAAAATATTTTTCAAAAAATTAATAGCAAAAAAACCACAGTTGGCAGTATTTGAATTTTGATTCTGTACTCCATTGATTTTAAGTTCATACTTTTCATTATGATACTTCTTTAATTTTTTCAAATTCTTTTTAAATTCTTCCAAGTGTTGAGGATCTTCACCAAATGAATCATAGTACAGGAATTGCTTTTTGATATTGTCAACTACTAAGGCCACCCAATGACCTATAGAATCAGGGCTAGCTTGTGTGGTGAGTGTATTGATTATGATTCCCCATTGATTCTTCTTTTTGGGTATAGGAAGTACAAGCTCGTCCCAGCAGAACACTCCCATGAACTTTCCATGGAAATTATTGAACTCATTTTTCACAATTAACTCTATATCAAAGTTCGATAAAGCATCTGAAGTGATACTGTTATACAAAACTTTCCTACGTGAAATTAATTTCTTTACTTTTTTATTATTTCCATTACCTATTCCAAAGTAACTCATAGCTTCACTGAGTTGTTTTGCTTGATCTAAATTACTCACTGCTCTACCAAAATTAGTGAGTGAACTTGGAATTGTTTGTTGTGAACGTTTCACGTAGTTATCCATTTTGATTGCATTCTTGTGTTGATATGGTGTTGGTTTTAACCAGTTTAATAAACCACCTGCATCTAGCAAACCAAAACAAGCAGTCAATGCACTGAATACTGTTCCTATAATACAAGTCAGTCTACCACCTGACAGCATACGAATTATTTCATAGTAGTCGAAAATGAAGTACCACATTACATACAAGAACCCTGATGTTGGTAGTTTGGATTTTTTCCATAACCAATAAGCTAAACATGTCATTACTATTGCACGAACATATTTCATTGCATGATCTACTTCAAACATTTGAGGAGTAACTCCACCAACCAAATATGACTTCATTGTATAGTATATTTGTGGAAATATCCTAAATACATTCTCTACACACAGGAACAAATTACCAGCAAAACCCATAAAATCAGATTCACGTAATGAATCAAGTGCTTTTTGAAACTGTGAATTTTCAAATTGTGCCCATGAATTACAAGCAGTTTTCACTAAACCAATAGCTATTTCATATTTTTGTCTATTATCTGCATTCACCCACTCTTGAGGAAGTGAGTGACCTAACTTCTCTCTGTTATAATCAAAGTTAATGAAATCTCTACTATTCTGTGATGCTATTTCATTCAGTTCTCTATATTTATCTTCATTAATCCATGTATGAGGTTCTTTATCTATATCTATAGCACTATTCACCAGTTCTTGATTTTTTGGATCTAATGCCCATCTATAAAATTTTGATCTTTCTAATATCTCTTGATCATCCATATATCTTTGTGCCTTTTGATTATTCAATGCAATATATTCTTTTACTTTTTCAGCTCGATTCGGATCAAAATTATATGGATCTGAATATTGATTGATCTTACTTACTCCATCAACTAATTCATTTTGCAAATACTCCTGCTGTAATAATAGTTTGTTATAATATTCTATTGCATCTTTATCATTACCTGTTAATTTATCCCAAGTTGAGGTCAACCAATCTTGTCTATAATTTTTATAGGCTGCTAATTGAGGATTCTTTTCTATAATCTCTTGTAATGATTTATAATTTTGTAATTTAGGAAATTTTTGTAACAAAGGATCTGTAACTCTATTCATTCCATTATCATATGCCTGAACATCTGCTTCTGTAACATATTCAGGCCAATTCAAAAGATAGCTTCTTGGATTAGATGTATCTAATTCTGCTAATGGGAATGTTCCTCTTAAATTTCCTGTTTTATGTTCACGATCTAGCATATCATAAAAATTAATATGATAATTGTTAGGCAACATTGAAGCATAATTATTAGTTAAAGCATATTGAACTTCTTTTCGAGCTTGTCTATTCAAACCTGGACTAAATAATTTATCATAATTCCAATTAAAATCATATCCTACAGTTTCTTTTGGTATATATGGTTGAATATATTCTGGTATTTGACTTGGCTGTAATTGTGATGTTCCATTATAAGCAGCACTAGCAGCATCATACATTTGTTGTCTTGGATTAGTAATAATGACATGCTCATTAGGACCAACACTTTGACCCACTCTTAATGGTATATTACCACCTAATTTCTTAGTAGCCAAGAGATGCCTCCGTGGGATACTCTCTAATTTTAGTTTATTTCTTCTGTGATGTTTCTTATGTTTGAAATGAACATGTTTTCTTCTACCTGAACCTGTCTTTGGATATCCATCTAAAGACATACCAAATAAACCATAATTTACTTTTGGCCATAAATGATATTCACTACCCATACCATTAATTAAATTACACACATCTGATCGTGCTTCTGGAACACTACGACCACATTGATATTTGAAATAATGTAAGTAATCTGTCAATTGATCTATTGTTCCACCATAGCTGGAATACTTTGATATAATATCTAATGGCAATCCTACATTTTTACATACATTTTCTAAATCTTGTTTTGTATTATTCATATCCATTTGCTTAACTGATTCATAATCATATTGATTAATCAAAAATGGTTGTATTTTTTCCATAATAGCATCTACATTATATCTTTGTTGTTGTTGTTGTTGTTGTTGTTGTTGTTGTAATGGTTGTGTGTTATTTTGCAATGTTGGCTGGGCTGCTACCGCCGTGGCGGCAGCAGCACCTGCCATCATTCCGGCGTAACTTTCAGCATTTGAACTTTGATTATTATAACCTGCACCAGTTGCAGGTATTGAAGTTGTATTATTAGAACTGGCCCCAGTTGTAACATTCGATGCTTGAATATTTGAAGTGGCCGGCGCACTCGTCGAATTTGTTGTTGTAGGAGTAGCACCAAATATACCTCTGAACCAATTGTATATATTACTTAGTGATGTAGTAAAGAAACCCATTATACTATCTAACTTAGAATGAATCCATTGTGACATATCCATTGGAGGAACTTGTTTCCAACGATTATATACCAAACTGACAAAATTAGGAGTTAACATTGACACAAAAGATGCTGCATTAACCCATGCTGGGGATAAACCAAATATCCATTGCATAACACCACTATATCCTATTCCTGCATTTACTAAATACTTTAATATTGCACCAACTGTACTATCAGGAAATAGTATATCAAACACTTGTGAAATAGAACCTAATGTCATAGTACATAAGCAGAGCTTCACACCAAATTTCAACCAATCGTATGTTGTATTACCTGAAAAATATTTATCTATTTTTGAAATTAATGATTGTTTTTCTCTTTCTTCCATTGTTGCTATCTTTCTCTGATATTCTTCATTCCTTGCTTTCACTATTTCATTTTCTTGTTGTAATTCATACTCGTGATCTTTTTGTGTTGTACCAGCATTATTATTCCATCTTGGATTGGATTGATATGAATTTACATTGTACTGTGATCCCCATTGTTGTAATGGTTGTCCTTCAATTTGAGATAAAAATGGATTTTGCCATTGGTATGTTAAATTCTCTGGTTGAGCATAATAATCTGAATATGGCTTGTTATACTTACCTATGTTCCTATAATATCGTCCAAACTGGTCTGTGATGCCTGACATATATAATTTGTATTTCATCTCATCAGTCATGAAATTGTTTTTTGTTGCGTTTATATTTGGATTAACAGGCTTTGATAATTCCTCTATATCATCATCCTCATCTCCTATAGTATCTTAAAATTTATTGAAACTAGATTTAGGATCATAGACATCTAATCCATATGTACCATTGCCTTTGTCAACAATGGCTGTTGGGTTAGCCATGTGACTGAGATCTAGTTTTATTTTTTTGTTATCTTTCACCTTGTTGTAGATGATCTTTTTCAATTTTCTCTTAAGTGCATTATGATACACAGAGGGATTCTCAAAATCAATTGCTTCTTCTTTTGGTGATGATTGCTGCTTATGCTTTCGTTTAACGCCCATAAAATATATAAAAACAATATAAAAAATAGAGAAACAATACTATTAGAAATATAGCCGTTATTGATATTATAGATGATATTATTAATGAATACCCAGTTCATCAAAAATTCTGTTTAACTGTCTATCAACTCTATCAACATTATCCTCATTCTCATCTTCTGGCTCCCACTCTTCTATAAACTGTTTTAAATCTTCTTCATCTACTTCTTCATCACTTGCATTAGGAGTATAGAATTCAACATCATCATCATCTTCTTCTTCTTCTTTTGGTTTATTGAATTCAATATCTTCATTTTCATCATCATCATCATCTGGCTTTCCATTTGCAATCCATTCTTCATATTGTTTAATATTTTGAGCTTCTTACCACAACTCTTTTATTTTAGTTTTCTGAGCTTCTGTAAAGTCATATTCATCAAATATTTGGTCTATTTCTTCTTTAGTAAAATTTTTAACATCGTCAATAGTAATTTCATCATCATTATCATTATCATCATCTTTAACATCAGTAGACGGCTGTACTTTAATATCTGTTTCTGCTTTAGGAGTAATCAATTTATTCAACTTCTACTATAATATATAAATCAAAACATATAGCATATATACCATTTGTTGCATTTGTGACATCTTGATTTGGTTAATTGGATTACTCATATATTCACCCATCTGCATCCTAGTCTTTGCACTTGCTTGAGCCATTTCATTGTAATTAGGTCTATTCATATTCACATACATGTTAGGACCAAACAAATGCTGATCATCAATCTCTCTTAAACTATTAGCAAGTGGTATAGCCATTGCATTACCTTCATGTAATGATGTGGATAACATAGAATCGATTGCATTCTGTCTCTCTAAAAATTTTTGCTCATCATTCAATTTACGAATATCACCTTCATTAGGAGGAGTGTCTTTAGAATTCAACTTACTAATCTCATCTTTTATTTCGTTTAAACGACTGTTTCTCATATCCACTAAATCTTTCGCATTTTCTCTATAAAAATTATTATATAAACTCTGATAATATTTGTCATGTCCTTTATATCCTTCACCTCTCCGTATCTTCTTTCTTTTGCCTTTGCCTCTCATCCGAGCAAACACAGCAAGTAGTATTTTCTTATTTAGTTTTTTCATAATAACTTAATAGAAAATAAAAAGAAACAATTTAATTATAATAATAATGTGTAATATAAGTATTATTAATATTATTGAACATAAACAGGCTCGATAGGCTCGCCTTATAATAATGAAAGAAAAGGGGAAATGACTCGTGAGTCATTTCCCCCTATTGTTTTTTCGTTAAATGAATCATTTTTATTGTTTAATAATCATTCATATACTATTATAAAACCCAAACAAACAATAAAGCAATTCAATGAACTTCAATTAATAATTAGATTTCATAATTAGATTCAAATCAATTAGTTTTAATTACTTTGCATAGTTAAATAAATCTATAGTTCCAATTATTTCTTCTTCTTCTTCTGATTCGGTTTCTGTATCTTCATCAATCATAATCAAATCACGTTTTACTACTTCTTCCACAACCTTTTTATCTTCTTTACCATAAGAAAATAAATCTACAGTTTCATTTCCATAATCAAATAAATTCACCACATTTTGTTGATTTACTTTATGTACTTCTTCATCAACAACTAATATTATTGAATCTACATTCGATTCACAATTAACATTTCCTTTAACTTTATTTTGTTGTTCAAATTCAATAACTTCCACTACATTTCCGTATTCATCATCATACTCTTGATTGTATCCATCAACAAAATCTCCGTCTCCTAATTCTGTCATGCTGTCACCAGTTAGGCTTTTCAAACTATCATATATATAATCAATTGTTCTGTCAACCTAAGGAAATATATAATGATAATGCATACAATTGATTTACATTTACATTTTTTGTATTGAAAGCAATATATAAACTCTTCCTTAAAATCCTTATAATAGTCTATTCTGAATTTTGAGTCTTTTATCCATATGCATTTGAATCTTTCTACGAGAAACTGTGGATTGGGAATTAAACGAGTTCCTTTGAATCTATAAAATATATATGTATATTTATACTGGTATCTGGATAGTTGTCTCCAATTTTTCGCAACATTGTTTAAATTATTTAATATTACATCAAATTCTTCTTCATCATGAACTTTGGGTACTTTCACTCGATATACTATACTCTGTTTTAATATTATTTTATCCATAAGCTGTAAAATTCAAAAGAATATAAAAAACAAACTGTCAAAATATTTGGCTTGAAAAATTCAAACATTTTGTCAAACATTTTTATTTATGACACTATATATAGAGGGTTAGCACATAAACTAACCCTCTAATATATTTTAGAAAATCCAACAAACACTAAATATACATTAAAATAAAGAACTTAAAATAATCGCTAATTAGATTGTGTTTTTTCTTCTCTTCTCTAATTCTATCAAGATCTGAATGTCTTTTAACGTTTTATCGTGTTCTATGCTTTTACTTATGACTTCGTCTAAGTTTTCTCTCATTGATTCTAAATCTGAATTACTTGGTATGCAATTATGCGATCTCATATACTTATATAGTGCTATTGCAATCATATAAAGTATAAAAACAAGAATTGAAAGTAATATAGAAATGAATTCTGAATCCATACAACTAAAAACAAAAATCAAACAATAGAAATTATATTAGTTAATAATACAATGATTACTATTTAGGGTTAGGGGTAGGGTATATACCCATCTCAATTATATCAATATCTCATTTCAGGCAATAATCTAAATCATCTTTGATTATGAAACATATATGAAATCTAACTATATCAATCGATTGCTTATGATATGCCATATAATAAGAAACACATCAGATTATTCATTATGTCAATGGATCGTGAGATATTATTTTTTTTAACAAACCTCAAACATTTGTATTACTAAACAAACAATAACTTTATTGATTAGACCCATAAAAATTTAATAATATATATAATAGCAAAAAATACAAAGAATATGCCTGACCATTTAACATATAATATGCTTAGACAACCTAACGGTGAATATGCTTTTTACATTCATAGATATAGAGACAATAGAGCACATAGATGGGTTATTCAATTTCCAATTAAAACAATGAAAATATTAAAAAGAAATAAAGTAAAGGTGTTTATATGTGGTTCACTCAGAACTAATAGAAATGATCCAGAAGTACTAGGTGATTATAGACATCATGGTGATCAATTAATGATAAACCTCAAAACCTATGGGTATGACAGAAAAGCTTCAATATTAGTAATGAATAGAAAATTAAGAAATGGAGAACATGAGTATGCAGATAGTTATTGTATTCCTCAAAAATTTAAAAAATATGTTTTTCATCATATGAGTTATCAATGGAATGGAGGGAATTTTTATCACATACATCCAGTTGATAGAAATGTTGCTGATGGAATTAGTAGTAGTAGTAGTAGTGATAGTAGTAGTAGTAGTAGTGACTCTGATTAAATACTTAAAAATTCTATTATTATATATATATGTTTGTTTTTGTTTGATAAACATACTATTAATAGTTACTATATTTTAAATAATATCAATTATAAAAATCACAACATGTCTTATTATGGAGGATGGCCAAAAGGGTTTAAAATTAGTAAAGACTGGAATACATATATTCCTAAATCAGTTAACAGGAGTAAATGGAGAAAGAGCTATGATTTGTATAGAGACAAAGTAAAGAATGCACTACAAAACAAAACAAAAGTTAAATTACAATATAGACAATTAATGAAAATGTATGAACGATTATTAGCTGCTAATCCACCTAAACAAAGAGCAAGACCAAAAGGAAGTAAAGATAGAGCAAAACGTAAACCAAGACGAGCCGGGCCACGAGCCGCGCCAAAGAATGATCCACATCGTATAGTTGTGCATAATGGCAGGCATTATCAGTATGGTATTCCAGTTCCTAATATGGATAATTAAAGTAATTCTTTATATATTTTTTTTTATGTAATGTTATGTGTGTTTGTTTTTTTGGTGTTTGGTACTGCTATATCCGGCGGCCACTTTGCAACTTGAATTGTAATATAAGTTACAACTGGCGCCAGTTGTAACTTGAATTGTGATGTATCCTACAACTTGGGCCAGTTGTAAGATACAAGTTTAACCAAAAATTAAATAGTCATTTTCCTTTGTTTAGTGATTTCAATAAGAGACTGAATATCCTTAAGTGTCTTATCATGTTCTAATCCTTTATTCATCATGGCATCTATATTATTTCTAAGTTCTTCTATGTCTGTATTGTTTGGAATACAATTGTGTGCCTTTAAGTATTTGAAAAGAGCCAAAGCTATCATATACAATACAAATACGAGAACTGAAAGCAAAACAGTTATTACATCAAAGTCCATGTGTGTTTATGAGAATCTTATATAAGAAAAACAAAATTAATCAAAGTAATGTATTTATTATCAATAAACTAACTTACAAGACATTGGTTATTATTAATATATTCATCCTTAATGGATCTTGGTGATATTGGAGATAAGTCATAATCTGTGAGATTGACATTGTCATTGTCATTTTCAAGCTTGACTTGTATTTCTTCTATTTCTTTATTACTACTATCATTAGGAGGAGGAGGAGGAGGTAATATATTAGCTTCATGATTCATCATAATAATACTTTCTAATAATTGATGAGTTTTTTCAAAAGATGGGTTTCTTTTCTCCTTAATCTTGTTAACACACTCAAGGAACATATTAGGTGTAATGCGCACAGTCTCATCTACATCAGAAATACCTTATCTTTGAATTAATTTCTCTTTACTCTCATCCCACCAACATCCATTTTTGTATCTATATTCCAAGTCTAATCTATACTGTTCATCGACGTATTTGAGTATATATCTGATCTCACTATAAGTTAATTCCTTTTTCTCGCCACATATCAAATTCCATAATTTATATTTGGTTGGTGCCCTCATTTTGCCATCCTTTCTAAAGCAATTAATGAGTATTTGTTTATCAGAGTTCCAAAAGTTATATGGCACTGTTCTAAATTTGTGTTCCTGATCGTTATTCATTTTAAAAAAATAAAAGTGTAATTAATACTAATAATGACAATATTGACATTATTAACGAATTTATTTTCAAAATAGATTTTATCTTATGTTAGTTTCGAATCATCGTGTATACTACTTAAATTCTGATATGATTGTATTATCTGATTCCATGGGTGGAGGAAACAAGTATAAGAAGACATTAAAATTGCAATCATTCGATGATGATTATACTCATGTCAGCTTATTACATGCTGTTATACCCAATTCATTCCCAACTATACAGGAAGAAACAAATGATGAGTTTTCATTAGTATTCACATTGGGATGGAGACATGATGTTCAAGTAGATACACCAAAGTATCCAAACATCGTAAAACACCTCAAAATACCAGAAGGATTCTATGATGAAACTCAGATATTAAGTATGATCAATAATTTAGTCAAAAATATGACATATGATGTTTTTGGAATAAATGATGCTGCATATAATACTGAAGGTTCACATGTGTCTATTATACAAGGAAAAGGAGATTTATTTCGTATAGACAATTTCGATGATAATCAAACATATCATATTGAGGTAGCTAATGATATGAATATTATATACTATCAAAAAGACCCAGTATATTGGATAGAAAAATTAGAGATCATCACCAAAGATCTTAGTTACAAAATATTAGGTATACCTAAAAACAATTACTGGTGTTGTTTTAAAGAATATATTCCATCTGAAGAACCAGAGAATCAACAAGAAATTATGGTTAAGCCATTCCCATTTACTCAATTACCATTTCGTCCTTCTTTGATATGGGTTAATTCTATATCTATTAGATTAGACATAGTGAATATTATGCAGGATTCAAATGTATTAGAAAATATACCCGTTTCAAATCCAGAGTTACCATTTATTACATATCAGAATAATGACATATTGAATACATCAAAGAGATTCAATAATACCTATAACAATGGTATGATCACTATTCAGATTACTCAACAAAATGGCTATGAACTTAATCTTGATAATATTGAGTTTAATTTAGATATTGTTGTATTTAAAGTCTAATTTTTATATTTCTTTATTCTTTTGTTTTCTAATGGCTTTATCTATTCCAAAAGAACAGAAACATGGTGTAGATGTCCCTGTGATGCTACCCTTCTATAATTATGTGAGATTGTCTCCGATGGGATTAACATCAGAATACAAGTTGGATACAAATACTTATTCAGAAGAGATTAGATGGGAGATAAGTGGAGATAATATTATCAATTTAGCTAAGTCATATATCCAATTCGATATCGAAGTAAAATTAAATTCTTATCGCTGCTTCAACAACAGCATATGCAGTTCAGTATAAAGATTCAGTTATATTACATTTCAAATTACAATTAGGTAAATTTTATAATACATTTGCTGCATTAAAGAATGATGTATTCTTTGGAGAGAGAATGTATATATGCATTCGTTTTCAAACCACAAGTAATTATGGTTTATTAAAAGCATATACACCAGATGAATATGCAAGATTGAAAACTGATAAAACAAAAGATAATGTAAACTATACAGTGTCACATGCAGATGTTGATATTAATGAAGCAATATTCAAGAATTTCAAATTCTATGCTTATATCAACAAGGATACTCAATGCAACAATAATACCAAACAATATTGTTTATCAAAACCTATTCAATTCAATGATTTCAGATGTCATCAAATTGTTGTACCATCAGGTGGATCTGGCATATTCAATTATTCATTCACATTGAATAGTTCTAATGGACCATTTGTTCGTTACATAATCTATAGGCCATGGATAGAATCATTAAAAAGATATGCACATGTACCTGAAAATGCACAATTCAGATGGATGATCAATGACTTTGTCTATCAGCCAGATTATACACTTATGCAATATTATGATAGCTTCATGACTGTCCGTGAATATTTCCAAGACTCATGGTATGATATATTCAGAAAAGATGAAAAATTCAATGACAAGTTCTTTGAGATATTGAATTTTGGCTCTAAGGATTTGGATAACATTAAGAACCAGGCAGGTAGACCTTTGGCTACTGATTTGAAAATAACCTTTGAATTTTCAACACCTGGTACAAATGACTTTACTAATAATGATATCACTCATCGTTTCTATATCATCACTGGACGTATGGTCACCATTAATGGAAGTGGTATTGTAAGTGTAGTTTAAAAATAATCATAATATCGATAACGGCTATATTTCTTATAATTATGTTTTTGTTATTTTTGTTATGAGTAAAGTTAATTTAGAAAAAATAAACAACATAGTCATAAATCCTGTTGAGACAGTAGTCAAAGGATGTGGAAAACGCTCCAAAGATAGTGTCCTTGGATATGACTATTTCCAGGAGCCTTTCTGCAACATATTTATTTTAGCTAAGAAAAACAGTGGTAAGACTACACTTATATTTAATATGATCCAACACTTGCTGAAAAAGGGATATGACCAAGTAGTGTATTTTTTCGTTGCAACTATATCCAAGGATATCATATATGAGAAAATCACTGATATGCTCAAGTATAACCAAATTGAGTACCATTGCTATGATTCAGTAGTGAATGAAGATAGAGTGAATATATTGGATGCTGTATTAGATAATATCAAAGATATAGACAAAGATAATTATGATTACCCAGAGAATATATTTATATTCGATGATATATCATTTGATTTAAGAAATAAATCCGTTTCTAAATTACTTAAGTCAAACCGTCATTACAAGTCAAAAGTAATTATATCAAGTCAATATGTCACTGATATTACTCCATCAGTTCGTTTACAGCTTGATTACTGTTTGGTATTCAAAAACCTGAGTATGGCTAATTTAAGAAATTTGTATGCAAGTTTGGATATATGGATCGATTTTGATGTTTTCAAATCATATTATGATTATGCAACCAAACAGAGTAATCACTCATTTTTATATATCGATTTATATAATCATGAATTTAGAGTGAATTTTGATAGTAGAATTAGAGATAATAGTAATAATAGCTATAATCACAATAATAAATATGATCACCTCATTTCCTATAGCAGCGATGATGAGTCCACTGATTCATCAAGTAGCTCCAGTGATTCGGAATAATAATCCACATATTGTCACTAATATAATTATTTTGTTTATTTTGCTATATTTTATGTTTGGCCGTCCTATTAAAAAACAAGCTGTGTCAACAGATCTAACACCTGTCACGAGGGCACTGACATCGATTACAAGCAATTTGGGAGAAAAAGTTGGAGATGCTAAATCGATTAGAGACATGTTGGTCGATATCAAGAATAGTGGTACTGGAGGATCATCTGGATCAGGTGGTGGTATTGATAGTGCAACTAGTGAGAAAATTGATAAAATTGCAGATATTATTGGAATTACTGGATTTGATTCAGATAATTATAGCATTTTTAAAATGCTTTATAGTACATATTGCACTACAGCTCTAGATGCTGATAATATACATTGGTTATTAGGAGATATTGGCAAACCTGGTATGGATCCAGAAACAGATACTTGTATATACTATACTGTACAGAGAACAGAAAAAAAGATAAAAGAATTACATGATAAGATGAAAATGCATTTAATTGGTTCAGGAGATATGGATGAATGGGAGAATCCAACTAGTGTATATGGATATACATGGACTACACATGATAAAGTAGATAATATGATAAAAGTATTAGGAAAATCTAAACTAAATGCAAATGAATTAAGTATGTATAGTATGTTAAACAAGTTAATTAGCTACACTGATATTGCATTTGATACAATAAAACCATACACTTATAGCAAATGGAATAATAAACTATTATTTTTAGCTGATGGTCAATTAGAAATAAAACAAGCAAGACAAGTTTTACCAACAAATATATGTTATATTAGATATTCAGTTTATCGACAGTTCTTACAGATAGAAATCTTAAATAACTATAGAATAACAACAAGTGAATTAGAATTTAATACTATACCAAATGAAGAAATAGATAAAATGTTTAGCAAATTATTGCCTATAATAACCACAAAAAGAGTAGATGTATTTTTCAATTCATTAATGGGATATCATCAAGTGTGTTTTTTTGATATAACATTTGTTAATAATTCAATTAATTTTAAGAATCCAACTACAGAACACAATGTGGATGCATTCGAAGGAAATTGTGTATTATTACCACAAAAAATAATATTACAATATAATCAAATATTACCAGGATTTGAAATATAATTAATTCTTCTTGTTTCTCTTGTATTGTTGGTTTTGATTATCACTCTCAGTTCTTCTTTTCATCGGAGCAGGTGTTGTTGGTACTGGAATAATATCATAATCTGCAGGTTGTGTATACATATTCTCTAAATCTATATCATTTACATCCTGATTCTCAGCACACTGATCCTCATCATCCTCCTTCTCCTTCTCAAGTTTTTGCTCAAATTTCTTGATACTACTATGCACTTCAAATTTTGGGATAATAGTGTATTTTTCTTTATCCTTCTTATCTAATACAGTTATCTGTCTAATTCTCAAATCACACTGACACTCATAAAATAAATAACTTGGAGGATCTTTAATCTTGTTTAACCATGCCCAAAATCTGACAGTGTTATTATCGTTGTCTTCAGGAAATATCACTTGGAATCCACATTTCTTATAGTCTTTGACCATATTTGAGTCATCTGTATACTTGATGGCATAATCCACAAACATTTTTTTCAAAGGCTCCTTTACATCTTGATAATAATTTTTAATAGGTCTTCTGTTCTTAAATAAGAATCTTCCCGGAGTAAAACTCATGACATAGTACTTTGAATCTTCAATCTTTTCTGTATTTGGTTCAGCTTCATTACACCATCCTTTTACAGTTAAATAAGTAACATCTCTATCATCTAATGTGATAAAATTAGATCCATTATTGATATTTGAACTCATGCCGCCAAAATGAATATTATATATCCGTTTCACAAAAAAGATTTATGTGGTTTGAATATATTTGATACATTTGGAGCGGTTATACAAATTACCGCGCATACTATGAACATGTGTAAATTGTATAGTTTGATTACACAAGCTTATTTGATAGATTCCATTTCATCATTTCATTACACTCAAGTATGTCAGACAATCAAAAAGATACTTCACAAAAATATAAGGATTTAGATTATTGTGATTACATGCCATTCGAAGATGCTGTAAACAGATTCTGGGAGCGTATGGAGCAATTAGACCCTAATGGAGTGATGCTTTATCTAAAGAGTATAATCGATTTTTAAAGAATTGGAAACAAGAAAGAGAAGAAATAATGAGAAGTAATTATAATAATTATAATAATAGTAACCATTAGTTAATTAATTAATTACGGTCTATAGTATTCTCTTTTTGATATGACTCCCACAAATTTACAAAGACAATGATACACGTTCCATATTAACCGCTCATACTCATCTAACTCCCTCTCCAAATGCACCAACTCATAGTGATTTCCTTCTTTTTCATTATTACGTATACGTTCCCATAGACATATTAACACATTATGAACTCCAACTTTTACTGGCAGAGTATGGAACAGTATCTTTCAAAACATAATTTTATAGCATCATCTACTCTATTACTCACCTCTATACAATCTTCTACACTGAGATTAAAAAATCTTGTTTGAATTCTATAATGAGTTAGAGATTCTTTAAAAATTTCTAAAATATGCTGAATTTGAGTTATATTGAATTTCACACGTGGTAAACTCTCTTCACCAATTGGTAATGCTAAACCAGCATGTCCCTCACAATCACATATTGCTCTCTCACTATGCTCCAAAACATCTAAATTAGCTTTATATGTATGCACATCCATTTTCTTTACATCTTTCTCATTGAATAGACATACTGGTTTTACAGCATCTTCAATCGGCAATGCTCTTTCTAATTCAGTGAAATCTAGAGGTTTAACAATACTTTTAGGTGAGTCAGTATGTTGTAATGGTGGTATAGCGTTCATGATAAGCAAAAAAAAAAATTAATTAAAAAATAAAGTAATTACGTTTAATCACTTAACACTTAAATATCTTCTAAATCTTCTTCTTTATCAAGGTTTTTTGAATCGTCACATTGCATGTTTGGCTTGACCAAATGCTTATGTTTTTTTGATGGTACTAATTCATCTAATGATTCAGATATAGTACTTAATAATTTTCTTTTAGTGGTGTGGATTACACTATCTGGTGTTACAATATCTGCAATATCATAATCATGTACATGTGCCATTTTCCTCCTCATCATCATTGAACTCAGCATCATATTCTACATCATCATCAATGAAATCCTTTAAATTACCATTACTATCAACATCACTTGCATTTGGATCATCTTCAGGATCATAGTCATCTGATTCATCGTCAGTACATTCTGCTTCTCCATACAAGTACTTATACACATTATCAATCATATCCTTTCTCTTTTTCTTTTTTGACTGAATCGCATTTTCTTATCTTCTAAATTTTCTTTCTTTGGTCTTGATCATTTGATTTACCCATTATGCTATAACGTGTATGGATTATGGTTGTTTGAATCCATAGAAACAATATACAAAAAATAATAAAATGAAACGAATATATTTCAAATATTGATATTATGTTAATTATTAACCTATTAATGTCATATTTGTCTAGCATATTGCACAGGAGTTAAATTCTGTACTGGGTATGATTGTTGTTGTTGTATTGGTGCTTTGATTTCTCTCCATTAACACTTCATCTGTCAATTTATTTAATATAGCTTGTGCTTCCTTGAATGTCCATGGATTAATACTCTTTAACATCTGTTGTGCTTCTGGAGGTAATGTTTCGAGTGTTTTCAGTACTTGAGCTTGTTGATCATTTTGTACCGATTGTTGCGATTGTTGATTCGTTGTTGGGCTGTGGTAGATATTGAGGGTGTTGACCATCTTGTTGATATGCAACACCACTATTAAATGTTATTTGAGGTATTGGACCAGCTGACATATTAAAAACGGCTATAATGTCAATATTGATATTATTGACTATATTATCACTCAAAAATATAATTATTTCAAATTATGGTTAAAAGAAGTCAAAAGCGAAATATCGTAAGTATATCATAGGTAAAGGCAAGTTCTGGGATGGAGTAAAGAATTTCTTTAAGAAAACAA
>NGBS01001116.1:0-10909 GCA_002245135.1 Proteromonas lacertae
TTTTTCTCGCCACATATCAAATTCCATAATTTATATTTGGTTGGTGCCTCATTTTGCCATCCTTTCTAAAGCAATTAATGAGTATTTGTTTATCAGAGTTCCAAAAGTTATATGGCACTGTTCTAAATTTGTGTTCCTGATCGTTATTCATTTTAAAAAAATAAAAGTGTAATTAATACTAATAATGACAATATTGACATTATTAACGAATTTATTTTCAAAATAGATTTTATCTTATGTTTAGTTTCGAATCATCGTGTATACTACTTAAATTCTGATATGATTGTATTATCTGATTTCATGGGTGGAGGAAACAAGTATAAGAAGACATTAAAATTGCAATCATTCGATGATGATTATACTCATGTCAGCTTATTACATGCTGTTATACCCAATTCATTCCCAACTATACAGGAAGAAACAAATGATGAGTTTTCATTAGTATTCACATTGGGATGGAGACATGATGTTCAAGTAGATACACCAAAGTATCCAAACATCGTAAAACACCTCAAAATACCAGAAGGATTCTATGATGAAACTCAGATATTAAGTATGATCAATAATTTAGTCAAAATATGACATATGATGTTTTTGGAATAAAATGATGCTGCATATAATACTGAAGGTTCACATGTGTCTATTATACAAGGAAAAGGAGATTTATTTCGTATAGACAATTTCGATGATAATCAAACATATCATATTGAGGTAGCTAATGATATGAATATTATATACTATCAAAAAGACCCAGTATATTGGATAGAAAAATTAGAGATCATCACCAAAGATCTTAGTTACAAAATATTAGGTATACCTAAAACAATTACTGGTGTTGTTTTAAAGAATATATTCCATCTGAAGAACCAGAGAATCAACAAGAAATTATGGTTAAGCCATTCCCATTTACTCAATTACCATTTCGTCCTTCTTTGATATGGGTTAATTCTATATCTATTAGATTAGACATAGTGAATATTATGCAGGATTCAAATGTATTAGAAAATATACCCGTTTCAAATCCAGAGTTACCATTTATTACATATCAGAATAATGACATATTGAATACATCAAAGAGATTCAATAATACCTATAACAATGGTATGATCACTATTCAGATTACTCAACAAAATGGCTATGAACTTAATCTTGATAATATTGAGTTTAATTTAGATATTGTTGTATTTAAAGTCTAATTTTTATATTTCTTTATTCTTTTGTTTTCTAATGGCTTTATCTATTCCAAAAGAACAGAAACATGGTGTAGATGTCCCTGTGATGCTACCCTTCTATAATTATGTGAGATTGTCTCCGATGGGATTAACATCAGAATACAAGTTGGATACAAATACTTATTCAGAAGAGATTAGATGGGAGATAAGTGGAGATAATATTATCAATTTAGCTAAGTCATATATCCAATTCGATATCGAAGTAAAATTAAATTCTTATCGCTGCTTCAACAACAGCATATGCAGTTCAGTATAAAGATTCAGTTATATTACATTTCAAATTACAATTAGGTAAATTTTATAATACATTTGCTGCATTAAAGAATGATGTATTCTTTGGAGAGAGAATGTATATATGCATTCGTTTTCAAACCACAAGTAATTATGGTTTATTAAAAGCATATACACCAGATGAATATGCAAGATTGAAAACTGATAAAACAAAAGATAATGTAAACTATACAGTGTCACATGCAGATGTTGATATTAATGAAGCAATATTCAAGAATTTCAAATTCTATGCTTATATCAACAAGGATACTCAATGCAACAATAATACCAAACAATATTGTTTATCAAAACCTATTCAATTCAATGATTTCAGATGTCATCAAATTGTTGTACCATCAGGTGGATCTGGCATATTCAATTATTCATTCACATTGAATAGTTCTAATGGACCATTTGTTCGTTACATAATCTATAGGCCATGGATAGAATCATTAAAAAGATATGCACATGTACCTGAAAATGCACAATTCAGATGGATGATCAATGACTTTGTCTATCAGCCAGATTATACACTTATGCAATATTATGATAGCTTCATGACTGTCCGTGAATATTTCCAAGACTCATGGTATGATATATTCAGAAAAGATGAAAAATTCAATGACAAGTTCTTTGAGATATTGAATTTTGGCTCTAAGGATTTGGATAACATTAAGAACCAGGCAGGTAGACCTTTGGCTACTGATTTGAAAATAACCTTTGAATTTTCAACACCTGGTACAAATGACTTTACTAATAATGATATCACTCATCGTTTCTATATCATCACTGGACGTATGGTCACCATTAATGGAAGTGGTATTGTAAGTGTAGTTTAAAAATAATCATAATATCGATAACGGCTATATTTCTTATAATTATGTTTTTGTTATTTTTGTTATGAGTAAAGTTAATTTAGAAAAAATAAACAACATAGTCATAAATCCTGTTGAGACAGTAGTCAAAGGATGTGGAAAACGCTCCAAAGATAGTGTCCTTGGATATGACTATTTCCAGGAGCCTTTCTGCAACATATTTATTTTAGCTAAGAAAAACAGTGGTAAGACTACACTTATATTTAATATGATCCAACACTTGCTGAAAAAGGGATATGACCAAGTAGTGTATTTTTTCGTTGCAACTATATCCAAGGATATCATATATGAGAAAATCACTGATATGCTCAAGTATAACCAAATTGAGTACCATTGCTATGATTCAGTAGTGAATGAAGATAGAGTGAATATATTGGATGCTGTATTAGATAATATCAAAAGATATAGACAAAGATAATTATGATTACCCAGAGAATATATTTATATTCGATGATATATCATTTGATTTAAGAAATAAATCCGTTTCTAAATTACTTAAGTCAAACCCGTCATTACAAGTCAAAAGTAATTATATCAAGTCAATATGTCACTGATATTACTCCATCAGTTCGTTACAGCTTGATTACTGTTTGGTATTCAAAAACCTGAGTATGGCTAATTTAAGAAATTTGTATGCAAGTTTGGATATATGGATCGATTTTGATGTTTCAAATCATATTATGATTATGCAACCAAACAGAGTAATCACTCATTTTTATATATCGATTTATATAATCATGAATTTAGAGTGAATTTTGATAGTAGAATTAGAGATAATAGTAATAATAGCTATAATCACAATAATAAATATGATCACCTCATTTCCTATAGCAGCGATGATGAGTCCACTGATTCATCAAGTAGCTCCAGTGATTCGGAATAATAATCCACATATTGTCACTAATATAATTATTTTGTTTATTTTGCTATATTTTATGTTTGGCCGTCCTATTAAAAAACAAGCTGTGTCAACAGATCTAACACCTGTCACGAGGGCACTGACATCGATTACAAGCAATTTGGGAGAAAAAGTTGGAGATGCTAAATCGATTAGAGACATGTTGGTCGATATCAAGAATAGTGGTACTGGAGGATCATCTGGATCAAGGTGGTGGTATTGATAGTGCAACTAGTGAGAAAATTGATAAAATTGCAGATATTATTGGAATTACTGGATTTGATTCAGATAATTATAGCATTTTTAAAATGCTTTATAGTACATATTGCACTACAGCTCTAGATGCTGATAATATACATTGGTTATTAGGAAGATATTGGCAAACCTGGTATGGATCCAGAAACAGATACTTGTATATACTATACTGTACAGAGAACAGAAAAAAAGATAAAAGAATTACATGATAAGATGAAAATGCATTTAATTGGTTCAGGAGATATGGATGAATGGGAGAATCCAACTAGTGTATATGGATATACATGGACTACACATGATAAAGTAGATAATATGATAAAAGTATTAGGAAAATCTAAACTAAATGCAAATGAATTAAGTATGTATAGTATGTTAAACAAGTTAATTAGCTACACTGATATTGCATTTGATACAATAAAACCATACACTTATAGCAAATGGAATAATAAACTATTATTTTTAGCTGATGGTCAATTAGAAATAAAACAAGCAAGACAAGTTTTACCAACAAATATATGTTATATTAGATATTCAGTTTATCGACAGTTCTTACAGATAGAAATCTTAAATAACTATAGAATAACAACAAGTGAATTAGAATTTAATACTATACCAAATGAAGAAATAGATAAAATGTTTAGCAAATTATTGCCTATAATAACCACAAAAAGAGTAGATGTATTTTTCAATTCATTAATGGGATATCATCAAGTGTGTTTTTTTGATATAACATTTGTTAATAATTCAATTAATTTTAAGAATCCAACTACAGAACACAATGTGGATGCATTCGAAGGAAATTGTGTATTATTACCACAAAAAATAATATTACAATATAATCAAATATTACCAGGATTTGAAATATAATTAATTCTTCTTGTTTCTCTTGTATTGTTGGTTTTGATTATCACTCTCAGTTCTTCTTTTCATCGGAGCAGGTGTTGTTGGTACTGGAATAATATCATAATCTGCAGGTTGTGTATACATATTCTCTAAATCTATATCATTTACATCCTGATTCTCAGCACACTGATCCTCATCATCCTCCTTCTCCTTCTCAAGTTTTTGCTCAAATTTCTTGATACTACTATGCACTTCAAATTTTGGGATAATAGTGTATTTTTCTTTATCCTTCTTATCTAATACAGTTATCTGTCTAATTCTCAAATCACACTGACACTCATAAAATAAATAACTTGGAGGATCTTTAATCTTGTTTAACCATGCCCAAAATCTGACAGTGTTATTATCGTTGTCTTCAGGAAATATCACTTGGAATCCACATTTCTTATAGTCTTTGACCATATTTGAGTCATCTGTATACTTGATGGCATAATCCACAAACATTTTTTTCAAAGGCTCCTTTACATCTTGATAATAATTTTTAATAGGTCTTCTGTTCTTAAATAAGAATCTTCCCGGAGTAAAACTCATGACATAGTACTTTGAATCTTCAATCTTTTCTGTATTTGGTTCAGCTTCATTACACCATCCTTTTACAGTTAAATAAGTAACATCTCTATCATCTAATGTGATAAAATTAGATCCATTATTGATATTTGAACTCATGCCGCCAAAATGAATATTATATATCCGTTTCACAAAAAAGATTTATGTGGTTTGAATATATTTGATACATTTGGAGCGGTTATACAAATTACCGCGCATACTATGAACATGTGTAAATTGTATAGTTTGATTACACAAGCTTATTTGATAGATTCCATTTTCATCATTTCATTACACTCAAGTATGTCAGACAATCAAAAAGATACTTCACAAAAATATAAGGATTTAGATTATTGTGATTACATGCCATTCGAAGATGCTGTAAACAGATTCTGGGAGCGTATGGAGCAATTAGACCCTAATGGGAGTGATGCTTTATCTAAAGAGTATAATCGATTTTTAAAGAATTGGAAACAAGAAAGAGAAGAAATAATGAGAAGTAATTATAATAATTATAATAATAGTAACCATTAGTTAATTAATTAATTACGGTCTATAGTATTCTCTTTTTGATATGACTCCCACAAATTTACAAAGACAATGATACACGTTCCATATTAACCGCTCATACTCATCTAACTCCCTCTCAAAATGCACCAACTCATAGTGATTTCCTTCTTTTTCATTATTACGTATACGTTCCCATAGACATATTAACACATTATGAACTCCAACTTTTACTGCAGAGTATGGAACAGTATCTTTCAAACATAATTTTATAGCATCATCTACTCTATTACTCACCTCTATACAATCTTCTACACTGAGATTAAAAAATCTTGTTTGAATTCTATAATGAGTTAGAGATTCTTTAAAAATTTCTAAAATATGCTGAATTTGAGTTATATTGAATTTCACACGTGGTAAACTCTCTTCACCAATTGGTAATGCTAAACCAGCATGTCCCTCACAATCACATATTGCTCTCTCACTATGCTCCAAAACATCTAAATTAGCTTTATATGTATGCACATCCATTTTCTTTACATCTTTCTCATTGAATAGACATACTGGTTTTACAGCATCTTCAATCGGCAATGCTCTTTCTAATTCAGTGAAATCTAGAGGTTTAACAATACTTTTAGGTGAGTCAGTATGTTGTAATGGTGGTATAGCGTTCATGATAAGCAAAAAAAAAAATTAATTAAAAAAATAAAGTAATTACGTTTAATCACTTAACACTTAAATATCTTCTAAATCTTCTTCTTTATCAAGGTTTTTTGAATCGTCACATTGCATGTTTGGCTTGACCAAATGCTTATGTTTTTTTGATGGTACTAATTCATCTAATGATTCAGATATAGTACTTAATAATTTTCTTTTAGTGGTGTGGATTACACTATCTGGTGTTACAATATCTGCAATATCATAATCATCGTACCATGTGCCATTTTCCTCCTCATCATCATTGAACTCAGCATCATATTCTACATCATCATCAATGAAATCCTTTAAATTACCATTACTATCAACATCACTTGCATTTGGATCATCTTCAGGATCATAGTCATCTGATTCATCGTCAGTACATTCTGCTTCTCCATACAAGTACTTATACACATTATCAATCATATCCCTTTCTCTTTTTCTTTTTTGACTGAATCGCATTTTCTTATCTTCTAAATTTTCTTTCTTTTGGTCTTGATCATTTGATTTACCCATTATGCCTATAACGTGTATGGTATTATGGTTGTTTGAATCCATAGAACACAATATACAAAAAATAATAAAATGAAACGAATATATTTCAAATATTGATATTATGTTAATTATTAACCTATTAATGTCATATTTTGTCTAGCATATTGCACAGGAGTTAAATTCTGTACTGGGTATGATTGTTGTTGTTGTATTGGTGCTTGATTTCTCTCCATTAACACTTCATCTGTCAATTTATTTAATATAGCTTGTGCTTCCTTGAATGTCCATGGATTAATACTCTTTAACATCTGTTGTGCTTCTGGAGGTAATGTTTCGAGTGTTTTCAGTACTTGAGCTTGTTGATCATTTTGTACCGATTGTTGCGATTGTTGATTCGGTTGTGGCTGTGGTAGATATTGAGGGTGTTGACCATCTTGTTGATATGCAACACCACTATTAAATGTTATTTGAGGTATTGGACCAGCTGACATATTAAAAACGACTATAATGTCAATATTGATATTATTGACTATATTATCACTCAAAAATATAATTATTTCAAATTATGGTTAAAAGAAGCTCAAAAGCGAAATATCGTAAGTATATCATAGGTAAAGGCAAGTTCTGGGATGGAGTAAAGAATTTCTTTAAGAAAACAAAAATTTTATCAACAGCAGCTAGTTTAATCCCAGGTGTAGGTCCAGCCTTAGGTAATGTTGTATCAAATGTAGGATATGGTAGAAAACGTAGAAGAAGAGGTGGGCAAGCAGAATGGAATTATGATGGTGGTATAAGTGGTGCTGGTTCAATGTGGAATAAAATTAAAAAATTAGGTCTCAATAGAGTACCAAAGGAAGTAAAAAGTGTAATTAGTGGTGGTCCAGGCAGTATGCCCTATTTAAAAAATGGTGGAATGGCTAATCCATTTGCTGTAAAGAATTGGACAAAAGGTGGTCCAAGTACTATACCGAAATTTTTGTTAGCAAAGAAAAAGACTGGTTCTGGTAAAAGACGTAAAAGTAGTAATAGTCTCGATAATCGATATATTGACAATAAGATTAGAGTTTTCTAGTCTAATTTTATTTTTTCTATTTTAATCGTATTTCTTTATTTTCATTCGAAATAACATAATGCCAAAAGGTGGTAGAAGACGTAGATGCGTTTATGGAAGAAGAGGCGGTTCATTTTGGGGTAAGTTAAAAAATTGGGGTTCCAAAGCATTTAACTGGGCAAAGGATCATAAAATAGCATCCAAAATAGCTAGGGAATTTGGAAAGAACGATATCGCAGATGGATTATCAACAATGGGATTTGGTCGTAGAAGACGTAGGTCAGGAAGAGGTAGATTACCATTCAATGGAGGTGGGAGTAATCAACAAGCATTATTGAATGCATATTTAAAATCAAAGGTGGCTCGAATGTAAGCTTGACTTTTTAATAATGCTAATAATACTTATATTATTATTTTCATTGTTTTTTTGTTAATTTATTTTTTCATAACATAGAAATAAAAAAATGAGTGATACTGAATCAACTGAATATGTGAGTGATGATAGTTCTACTGATGAGTCTGATAGTGAAGTAGAGTCAATAAATGAAAATGATTCCAAGATGTCCAAACCAAAAATCGCAGAAGCTGAACCAAGTGATGCTATGATCAATGAATTACTATCACAATTCTCTCCAAAGGATATATACAACATATTACAGAATGATGGATCATCATCTCATAAAAATTCAAAAAAAGGTAAAAAACACTCCCATAAATCCAGATCAAGATCAAGATCACATGAGAGATCCAAAAGAAGATCTAGTAAGAAACAAAAATCAAATGCTTTAGACGAGCCTAAGTCCAAACGTGGTGGTGGTAGAAAAAATAGTAAAAAGGATAGGGACTCATCATTACCTCCTCCTAGTCGTATGACAAAAGCTGAATTACAAATAGCTTTGAAAGAAACTAGAGATCAATTAGGCAAATATATGAAGAAATTAGAAAAGAGTTCAAATCCAAAGAAAGAGAAAATAGAGAAAGTAAAAGAACCAGAACCAGAAGAAGATAAACCATTAGGTAATGATATTGCAGGTAGAGAAATACAAGGCGAGCCTATCGAGCCTGTTTATGTTCAATAATATTAATAATACTTATATTACACATTATTATTATAATTAAAATGTTTCTTTTTATTTTCTATTAAGTTATTATGAAAAAACTAAATAAGAAAATACTACTTGCTGTGTTTGCTCGGATGAGAGGCAAAGGCAAAAGAAAGAAGATACGGAGAGGTGAAGGATATAAAGGACATGACAAATATTATCAGAGTTTATATAATAATTTTTATAGAGAGAATGCGAAAGATTTAGTGGATATGAGAAACAGTCGTTTAAATGAAATAAAAGATGAGATTAGTAAGTTAAATTCTAAAGACACTCCTCCTAATGAAGGTGATATTCGTAAATTGAATGATGAGCAAAAATTTTTAGAGAGACAGAATGCAATCGATTCTATGTTATCTACATCATTACATGAAGGTAATGCAATGGCTATACCACTTGCTAATAGTTTAAGAGAGATTGATGATCAGCATTTGTTTGGTCCTAACATGTATGTGAATATGAATAGACCTAATTACAATGAAATGGCTCAAGCAAGTGCAAAGACTAGGATGCAGATGGGTGAGTATATGAGTAATCCAATTAACCAAATCAAGATGTCACAAATGCAGCAAATGGTATAAAATTCATGTTAATTCATATATAATAGTAGAAGTTGAATAAATTGATTACTCCTAAAGCAGAAACAGATATTAAAGTACAGCCATTTACTGATATTAAACATGATATTTCAGAATTAACAAAAAATGAACTTGATAAGATAATGCAATATCTAACACCAGAAGAACAAAAGAAAATAAGAGAGGATTGGAGAGAAGCAAACAATCCTGAAAATGATGATGATGATGATGATGATGAATTCAAATCTGATTTTGAAGAAGAAAAAGAAGAAGAACAACAACAACAAGAACAAGAAGATGATGAATTTGATTCTGATTTTGATTCTGATGATTTTGATGATGTACGTGAAAATCCCAATATGACTAAGTTTGTAAAAGATAACTTTCCATCATACTATTACTCTGACTCTGATTATTACTCTGATTCTGATGATTTTGATGATGATAGATGGCAATCTGTAGAACGAAAGAAAAAATAATATCATCTATAATATCAATAACGGCTATATTTCTAATAGTATTGTTTCTCTATTTTTTATATTGTTTTTATATATTTTATGGGTGTTAAACGAAAGCATAAGCAACAATCATCACCAAAAGAAGAAGCAATTGATTTTGAGAATCCCTCTGTGTATCATAATGCACTTAAAAGAAAAATTGAAAAAGATCATCTACAACAAAGTGAAAGATAACAAAAAAATAAAACTAGATCTTAGTCACATGGCTAACCCAACAGCCATTGTTGACAAAGGCAATGGTACATATGGATTAGACATCTATTGATCCTAAATCTAGTTTTCTATAAATTTTATGATACTATAGGAGATGAGGATGAGGATATAGAGGAATTATCAAAGCCTGTTAATCCAAATATAAACGCCAACAAAAAACAATTTTATGACTGATGAGATGAAATACAAATTATATATGTCAGGCATCACAGACCAGTTTGGACGATATTATAGGAACATAGGTAAGTATAACAAGCCATACTCAGATTATTATGCTCAACCAGAGAATTTAACATATCAATGGCAAAATCCATTTTTATCTCAAATTGAAGGACAGCCATTACAACAATGGGGATCACAGTACAATGTAAATTCATATCAATCCAATCCAAGATGGAATAATAATGCTGGTACAACACAAAAAGATCACGAGTATGAATTACAACAAGAAAATGAAATAATGAAAGCAAGGAATGAAGAATATCAGAGAAATAGCTACAATGGAAGAAAGAGAAAAAGATCATTAATTGCAAAAATAAATATTTTTCAGGTAATACAACATACGATTGTTGAAATTTGGTGTGAAGTTCTGCTTATGTACTATGACATTAGGTTCTATTTCACAAGTGTTTGATATACTATTTCCTGATAGTACAGTTGGTGCAATATTAAAGTATTTAGTAAATGCAGGAATAGGATATAGCGGTGTTATGCAATGGATATTTGGTTTATCCCAGCATGGGTTAATGCAGCATCTTTTGTGTCA